>LPNX010038803.1:0-11350 GCA_001517045.1 Pseudotsuga menziesii | reverse complement strand
AATAAATTAAAAGACTTAAGTGACTCACTTTTATTTTATTTTATTTATGTGAGATGCACTTTTACAATAAAATAACTTGAAAATAGAAATTGCATGCACCAAAAAGTAGCTTAATAAGGCTTAAACTCAAGACCTATTAAGTAATAAAGCAACTTTGGACCAAGTGAGCGAAGTTTAAAAGGTACGTAAAATAATGGAAAGAGGAAGGGAGCCTTTTTTTGGGTACTCTTCTCTCTCGTTCTTCGTGCTTTCTTTCTTTTTCCTGCAAATCACAGAAAAAAACAAAAAATGACTTTTTCCACACAATGGGGTTAGATATTGATTATCTTACCCAGAAAGTCTACATTTTCAAGTTTTCTCGCTGTTTCTAATTTGCTGTGATCGCACAAGGTTCACGACAAAGAGCATACATAGCCAAGAAGACAAGAAAAAAAAACTTTCCCTTACTGTTTTTGATTCGTCGCGATCGTGCAAGGTGCATGGCAAAGAGCATACGTAGTCAGGGAAGGAAACAGTCTGAGACTAAAACAGAAAATATCTAATAATAAACTGATAAAATATGAGAGATTTAAAAAAAACAAATCCGTCACTGTAACATTATACCTTCAGATTTGTCGAAATGAGTGTTTCTGGAGCAAACGAAAATGGTTTTCGGTGAAACGAAAACTATTTTCCAATGGAAACGGTGCTACGGATGTAATGGAATAGCTCCCATAGGACAAAAATGCACAGAAAATAAAAAAACAAAAGCCCTTTCAAACTTTCAGTAACACTAGTTCCATATCTTGATCAAAACCGAAAGTGACTCTTCATAAAAGCTCTGATACCATGTTCAGGTACACAGGGTACTCCCAAAAGACCGAACACCTTGATCAACCACTTCACACAAATATATCACAGATCAACACACCGATGTTTGTCACGTGGTTAAAACCCTCGAGAGGGAAACAGTCCATGGCCCCAGCCAAATAGCTACTTGGAGCCATTTATTATGCAAAAGAAAGAAAGTTACATGAGCTTCTTATAATCAGTCAACTAGCCAAGGACCCTCTATGCTCTTTAAATAGAGATCATAGAACAATCGGGTGTTAAGCCACGGATCAATGGTAGGTATGATCTAAGCAAAGTTGAACCGTCGGATCACTCTATGTTTAGAACATATTGTGACCGTTGGATTAGAATATTTACAAATGCATACTAATGCATACTAAAGAAACGCAGTTTTACCTAACGGATATATTACACAAGTTGATCTTAACTAACTCCTAAGTGTCTAAATATCCTAACATGAGTAGCAAGAGGAGAGATGTTTTCACAATTCCCAGCATCATGTACTTACACTGAATGTATTCTTAAGCTCCATTGACCTACGGTTGTGGTCATTCATTGGATTTTAATATAATTATCCCATCTTGCCCAAGACTAGGGTTATGCTATTTGAAATTGGAAGGAGGAATGGAACTGGAAATAGGAGGATCTAATGTTTCATGCATAAGAAACATTTTAGTATTTTACAATTTCATACCTAGGGTATAGGTTTTGAGGTTTCCTAAGGGCCCAGGATATGAAACATATGAAAAATCCAGAGATTACATTCATTCTTCTAGCCTTTGCATGTAACTTAAATATTTACGTAGCATATTATTAATTTTATTCACTCATTTAATAATGTAAACACAATGTATCCATGTCAAAACTGGAAACCAACATTTCCCAACAATGTAAAATTCATGTAACCAAATCCAAACTTCATAGTATAAGCAAGTTTAGAAATCATATTTATATCACAATAGATAGCTATGTATATATACAATATATTTAAAGCAAAAGTTATTAGGTTTGTCCAAATAGCCTGATGACACACTACTACATATGGCTCAAAAGTCCCACGAAAGTTTGCCATGAATAAGTTAAAATCAATTTTTTCATGGAAAAACAATTTAAAATTTTGGAAAAAAAGAAAATGTCCCTGACGATCGTTGCTATAGCGATGCATAGGCCAAAAAATTGTTATAGTGACGTATGTTCATCGCTATAGTGATAGCCATTGCTATAATAAAAACCACTTGAAAATTAAATTCTTTAACGATTAAGAAGAATGGCATTTTTTCTTTCAAGACAAGGTACACTCATGTGATGAACTTTTACAATATCCAAGGCGATTACAATGCCTGCAAAGACAAAATTCTTAAACATAAACTCTAAGGGGTGTTCAAGAACCAATTAGATATAAGGAAAATCCTTATATGTGCTAGGATGAGTGGAGCAAAGTGGTATTTATAATGTCGTCTAATTTTATTTGGGTTCACTTTGAGTGCGCACTAGGCATCAAGACAAATTATTACATTGAAATACATGCATTCATCATTCTAATGTCCTTAGTATTGGAAAGAGTGTGCATTAGGCATTAAGACTAATTATTACATTGAAATACATGCATTCATCATTCTAATGTTCTTACTATTGGAAAGAGGAAAAAAACTATGTAGATTTTATGTTACTTCAAACTTGTTCTCTCTTAGATGGATGGTACCTTTCTAATGTCCTTACTATAGGAAAAACAAATAAATATTATATATATATATATATATTGTGGCTTCAAATTTGTTCTCTCTCATATGGATGGTACCTTGGAGAACACAAATATGAATCTTAGTGGAGAAATGGCCCAAGCATTGGAGCTAAAATATTCATTTCATAATATATAATTCCATCATGTGATTAGGGAGCTCAATCTAATAACAAATGGGCTATCAAGATAGGCATGTGGCCCTCTCAAATATTTGCAAGAGATAAGGTAAATGGAAGGCAATGTGGAAGTTCCTCCAAAGAAATATTTTTTACAACTCACATAGCGAAATGTTAAGTTCCTCCAAGGAAATATTTTGTATAAACCACCTAGAAAAATGTTAGAGTAATGATTTATCATGCTTAATAAAAACATTATTATAAAAGGGTAATTTTTTTGTTGTTGATAAAATGTGTCATTTTTCAAATCTTTACGTGGCGGGAAACATAGAGTCAAAACGTCAAAGGGAAAATGAAATCTGAACACTGCTTTGGGGAAAGACGCTGGGAAATACCAAAACCTAGGCAACAAGAACCGAAGGTTTTCATTGACTGTAAGCGCTCAACTTCATTAAACAAAATAGAACAACGAGAGAGGTAGGTTCCTCAACGACATCTTGATTAGGTTTGTTTCCTTGTCTCACATTGCATTGCAGAGAAGCCTTTAGAAGTTAAGGGATTGATGTTTGGAGAGTCAGATTCTTACCAGGGATTTTACAACAGTGATATCGAGCATAACATGAACTGGTGCGTTTTTCGCATCTTTTAATCCGTACTCAATTACTGCATTTTCTTTGAGATATTTTGAGACACATAAGGTGTTTAATCAGGTTTCATTTGACAACCATGAGCGCCATGGAGGAAGAAGCTTCCACGAGACTTCTCGAAGCCAGTCGACCCTCCTCCAAGCTCGTTGGAGCTGATCTAGATTCTATTAACTAGGAGATTGCTACGTAGATGAACTTTAGCCCTCCAGGCAACATCAGTTTTTTGGAAATTGGGGTGCATTTATTTGGGTTAACAGTATGAACCTATTGCTCCAGGGGTTTCTTTTTTTCTTTTTCATTATCCCACTGGAAAAATGATGATGGGTCGATATCATATTTATTTTCGGTTGTTCGAATTAACTTTATTTCGAAGTCCTCCCTTTGGGCAGAAAATGACAGTTCCAGCCTACATAAAAAAACTTTTGTGTTAGCAGGATTTAATATAGTTAGTTTTACTGGAGATAGACACATTGAGAAGTTACAGGCTTGGGGGACTACTAGCATTGGGATTACTTTTTTTTTAGTTTACAGGAAGACCTTTATGGGGCAAATACAACCGAATATGTGCAACAAAGACTATGTGGTTATAAATAAAATACCTGACATCCCCAGCTACGCATACTTAGGTTCCTCATCTCATGATACCCGAGGAGATATATCTACCAGACAATAGAGAATTCCTTACCAAATCAACACACGATGATAGAAGAGAAGTTATTAACGCCATATGATATAATAGATGAAGGAAACCCAGTTTCCAACAGACATGATATAGGTAACCTACACGATGGAACTACAACTTAAGTTCACTTATTGCTACTGAACATAGGGTTACTACTTGTTTCAGTTCATTTATCTCTATGGAATCGTAGTTCCTATCTAGATTCATCTCATCAAATTGGTTCATCTGCTACATATGCAAATCCTGAAATAAACTCATCTAAACCATAAGAAACAACCCCACCCGAGAATAGGAATTCATATGAGAGTGTTCAAGACAATAATCTGTACTCAATCCCAAATAAAGTAAATGCATTTAGGTGATTCACTAGAGCTTACGTTAGGAAATTTGAAACTTTTCCTGTAACCCCTCTGTTACTCCGTAGAAGAAATAGACAAAGAAAAGTAGTTCAAGAAAAGGATAATATGTTAGTCCATTGAGTTGAATATTTAGTTGAATTTACTCTTCTTGAAATCTCTCAGCCATTGGATCAAATTCCTTTCAACACCAAATCGTTGTATACCATCATGAAGTTCATAATCTGAAACAGAGCTTGAAGCTTCTGAATTTGAAATAGAGGCCGAAGCTTCTGAATCTAAAAATTTAGAAATGGAAAACGAAGAAAGGTTAAATTTAAATCAAGCTTGGTTGGCTTAGGATGCCCTAGAATTACCTATACCACTTCATCACTTTCCTAAACATCCTGAGCACTTGTTGCCTAAATATGACCCAGACTTGGCCATCTACTCCTAAACATCCTCTATTCAAACTTGTTTCCTAAGAAATTTATTATATTTATTGCAATGGATAGGCATGGACCAGATGTTGCTTAAACAAAGAAAGTAATCTATACAATCTAGGTATCATCTCCTTTTTTGGTTACAATAGTTACACCAAGAGATTAAATGCATTGGATATAACCCTCGACAAGTCAGGGTTTCTCTCTTATTCCTTCTCAGCAACACCCACTCCATATTCACAGATTAAACTTGAAAGAAATCTCACTTGGCCTCACAACATACAATGGATAGTGACAAAGTAGTTAACGTTTTCATACATGGAAGCACACACTTTGGAGTGTAAATTTCTTTCCTTAGTTACTTTCTATGGTACAGTAACGGCATGAAGATCTCATATTTAGTCTTGGTGGAACCCTATAAATGATATTCCTGTACTTTTAGACATTCCCTCCCCGATCTTCTCTCGTTTTCCTCTATTCAGTAGTGTTCTTCATTGCACTACACACCTTCACACATTTTTCTATTCTTAGCTTTTGGAGGAAATTATCCATCTTGCAAGGGACCATGGATGCACAAATCCACATTCTTAGCACAAAAGAAATATTACTTGGCCATACACCTTGCAATGGATAGGCCTAGACCAGATGTCTGCTTAAACACAGAAAGGAATCCATACAATTAAAATCTAGGTATCATCTCGTTTTTGTAGTTTACTTATTTCGTTACAAATTGACAATAGTTACACCAAGAGATTAAATGCATTGGAGATAATCCTGGACAAGCCAAGGTTTCTCTCTTATATCTCCACCTCCATGTTCTTGCTATTCTTCTCAGCAACACCCACTTCAGCTTCACACATTTAACATGAAAAGTTAAAATAAATCTCACTTGGCCTCACATCATATAATGGACAGTCATAGAGCAGTTAACATTTAGATACATGGAAGCACACACTTCGGAGTGAAATTTTATTTTCTTAGTTATGGTACATTAATGGCATGAAGAGATCACATTTACTCTTGGTGGAACCCTCTAAAAGGCACACCTATACTTTTAGACAATCCATCTCTGAGTCTTCTCTCTTTTCTCCTCTATTTAGTACTGTATGCTTCGTTGCACTTCACACCTTGATACATTCTTACACTCCTGGATTTTGGAGGAAATTATTCAACTTGGAGAGGATGATGGATTCATAGCTCCACTTTTTTAGCACACAAGAAATATTACTCAGCCATACACCTTACAATGGATAGGCCTAGACCAGATGTCTACGTAAACACAGAAAGTAATCCATACATTCTAGGTATCATCTTCTTTATGTGGTTTACTTATTTTGTTACAATAGTTACACCAAGAGATTAACTGCATTGGAGATAATCCTGGACAAGCCAGGGTTTCTCTTATATCTCCACCTCCAGCTTCTTTCTATTCTTCTCAGTAACACCCACTCTAGCTTCACAGGTTTAACTTGAAAAGTTAAAAGCAATCTCTCTTGGCCTCATAGCATACAATGGACTGTCACAGAGAAGTTACCATTTAGATACATGGAAGCATACAATTTGGAGTGGAATTTTATTTTCTTGGTTACTTTCTATGGTACAGTAATGGCATGAGGAGATCACATTTACTCTTGGTGGAACCCTGTAAAAGCCACACCTGTACATTTAGACATTCCCTCTTTGAGTCTTCTCTCTTTTCTCCTCTATTCAGTATTGTATGCTTCGTTGCACTTCACACCTTGACACATATTCCACACTTAAATTTTGGAAAAAAATATCTAGCTTGGAGGGGATCATGGATGCACAACCTACATTAGATGCTTTTTTCAACATCATAGGGATTCTGCCCACTGTTGGATGTGCATCCAGTGCAGGTTGGATAATGTTCTCCTTGGATTTCAAACAATTTCGAATATGTGCTCATATACTTCTACATAACTTGCAGCATGGAACTCATATGATTTTTTATAACTTGAATCAGGGATTCCTCAAGCATCTCTTGACTTCTTACAAGTCTCTCTTTCATGACTTATTCTAGGTTAGTAGTAGTAGTACGTATCATCTGAGATCGCCTTTAGTCTTTATTGTTGCACTATCATTTTCCATGTGTTTTAAGAAATTAAACGCAAAAACCAATAATAATAAGAAAAACGGGTGTTGGATGCGTCTTTCCTATGTCATAAAAGCTGAGTTGGGTTAATCTAAAGTCGGATACACTCCGATCAATTAGGTGCCAACTCAATGAAGGCTAGCTGTTGCAAAATGCTTCTTAAAGGAGGGGTCTTCTATATTTTCTCAGCCCTACAACAAATAAGTTTTTAGAGATTTGGTGGTATTTGTGGTCTCATGGTTTTTCCTTAATAGGTGTGCAGAGTTCCTTGAAAGGAGAAGCTATGCTCTATAGAATTTTAAACTGAAAAAAAAGATATGCTTATTTGGTAGCCCAACATTTTTGAGTTGTGAATGGTCCTTACTTCCAAGGAGTTGTAGGTTCTTTCTATAAGAAAAATTAGCCAAAACATGAAAACATGTCTCATAGTTTTTCTTAGCAGGCGTGCACAACTCCTTGAAAGGAGAAGTTATGCTCTGTAGAATTTTAAAACCTGGAAACAAGATATGCTTATTTGGCAGCCCAACATTTCAGAGTTGTGAATTTTTTCTACTTCGATGGAGTTGTAGGTGGTTTCTAGGAGTTTGGATAATTATCCTTATAGAAACCACCTACAAGTCCTTAGAAGTAGGTACCATTCATAGTTGAAAAAATTGGCATAGACAAAATCTCAATGAGGGTTCATAAAACATCTTCTTAGCAACATCGATGAAAAAATTGGCAAACCATGACAAACATTGAAAAACACAAAATATATTCATTTTTTTCTTAATTTTAAACATATAAAGCAACAACAACATCAGATAAATACATTGGCACATAAATATGGAGAAAGCATTGATATATATGATGCAGTGGATGCCAAATAAAAATTGATACATTAAAGTCGATACTGAATCTTGAACCCTGATAGTGATAGTTTTCCAATAGTACTCAAAAGTGGACAAGCAATGGTCCAATACAAAATGACATCACAAAAATTCACAAAAATAACAACTAACTCTTTGTCTCTGATATTAATGTCCTCATCCACTTTTACAGGAAAAGATCATGGGCTGGTTGTTAGGCCCGCAACTAGCTGTAGAAGGTCCTAGCCCTGCACCAGATGTCAAATGGTGACTACTGAGTGCCAATGTGGTACTAGACATGTCAACAAGTGTAGAAGGTGATGCTAATGTAGGCACATCACCCTCCATGAAGTCTTCAAGTTGCTCCTCCTCTTGCTGGTGCTGCTCCTCCTCCTCCTCTAACCATGTAGGTGCCTCCTCCATGATATGCAACTCATGTTGGATTTTGTGCAACTTCATAAACTATTCTTATTTTTCCTCCTTCAGGTGTTGAACTTGTTGTAATTATTCATCTAAACCCTAGAAAGAATAGTCTAATCCTTGGGGTGAAAATCCAGAGATAAAAGAATAAAATAAAAATTATTAAATATAAAATTATTATTGCACCCCCAAGTGAAGTTGGCCCCAGTTAATTTCTGGGTGGGAAAACAATATAAATAGGAGGCGCCCCTCCTCATTATTACATAACACAACAACACAAGTGAGGTGCGCAGTTTTTTACAGAAGTGCAGCTACACACCAGCTCGTAAGAAGACTGGTTTTCAGGGTTTCATATTTGGAAGGAATTTCCTTATTTTTCTTTTCTTTCTTTATTGTACTCTGATATTAGAATTATCATCTCTAGACGAAGGTTGCTGGATTTTTCCCAATTGGGATTTCCAGGTGAAAAATACTTGTGTTATTGTTTCGTGCTTTGTCTATCTTCTAGTGATCCTATTGATAACTACAATTAAGATATACTGCTATATTTTATAATAAAATTCTAACATGGTATCAAAGCAGTACTAGAAGAAGCCATTGCCAAAACTCTATCAGTAACCTGTCTAAACTAGGGTTTCATCTTTCAAGGTCTTCACCCAAATTTTTGGCAGAAAAAGAGCCTTGGGAATTTCTCTCTAAGGAGGGAGCATATTTTGGTGAAGACAAAATTAAATTCAGAGAAGTTTCAATTTTGACCTAATTCTATAGCTACAACAGAAATTAGGGTTTCAATTTTTTACCTACTCCCTCCACAGTTTTGGCTCGACTCTCCCTCTTCTCAACTCGCCTCTCTAGGGCGCATTTATCTGTGTAGTTAGTTTTCAAAAACTCCAACCTTTAGTTTTGACCTAGTCTCTGCTAGGGTTTCAGATCTAGATCTACAGTTAATATGATCAGCATGAAGGTTGAAGATCGTCTGGAAGGAGCTTCCAACTTCATCCCCTGGAAGTTTAGGGTTCTTCTCCTACTAGAATAAAATGACCAGTTACAGTGTGTAAATGAAAAGGTCCCAAAACCAGAAGCTAGAGAAGACAAATATCACTGGAGAAAGGATGATGCCAAAGTAAGGAGTATTTTAGTGGACTCAGTTAGAGATCAATTGGTTCCTCAGATCTCAGAGAAGATGATGACGAGGAAAATGTTCAAAACTCTAAAGAATATATTTGAACACAGTAGCATCAATGTGACTCTCACATTGAGGAATCAACTACCGAATATGAAGATGACAAAGCTCGAGAACATTGCCTCATATTTCATGAGGACCATCGATCTCCAAGGAAAGCTGAAGTCTGGTGGAGACAATCTTGAAGAAAAGAACCTTGGCATGACCACCCTAAATGGTCTTCCACCATATTGGGAGTCCTTTATCCAAACTATGAGTGGTCAAACCAAGTTGCCCAAATTTGATAAACTATGGGTAGAATGCACTCAGGAAGAAACCATAATTGCAGCATGCCAAAGACTTCATGGCAGTGTTACAAATATCGTCGATATATCGACAACATCGCGGTATATCGTGACATTAACTCACTAGCGATATATTGACAATATATCACCCCGATGTTTTTGGCGATTTTTCCCCGATTTTATCGCGATATATGCTGATTTTATCAGGATATTTGCCAATTTTTTCAAATATATTGTGATTTTTTTCCTTTTTGTATTTTTTATTTTGCCGATATATTGCCGATGTTTGCCAACATTTTTGCTGATAAATTCGATAATTTCTTTTTGGACCCTTGGCGATATATTCATCGACACAATATTTGTAGCATTGTTCCTAAGCACACATTGGAGTCCATTCAACTCAGTTTCAACTACTTCTACATGACCTCCACCTTTGATTTCTATCAAAGAAGCCAACTAATTTCTCACTTTCACTTGGAAATCCTTTGGCAGTCTTGTTTCCACTATCAAGGATTTGGATTAACACCATTTCCTGCTGCCTTTGGGGGTGACATTTATCTTAGATGAGAAACCTTTTTGGGATGAGTAGCTACTATTTTTGGAGGTGGGTGAGTAAATATGGTTGTCCTCACTTTAAAATGTTATAGTCACGCTTGGATTCACGCTAAAGCGAGTGACTAAGCCACTGTCACTAAATGCAGTTCCTTTAATTATCGAGTGCGATGACCTTCATGTCTCTAACTAACCAGCCAAAGACTTTGCTTGATATGAAACACATTTACCAAAGAGATCTCCAATATTTGGCAGCTGAATGGTAACCTCCCAAGCTAAGCACAATTTTCATTGCTTTCACCACAAGGTTCTCATCTTTCTCCATCAAATATTCCTGTAATTATTTAATTTGGTTGATTTTCAATTCTCTTGTTACTAGGCAATACGCGAGTTTGTTTAAATTCCCTAAACATGATTGACACTATCCTTTTCAAACAAGTCAAGTATGTGATTAGTCTCTGGTATCTCGTCCTTTATTTTTATGTGGCAGTTGTTTCAGTTCATTTTAACCACCTTTGTTAAGGATTGAAATAACTCCATTTCTCAAATTTGTAATTCAACATTTTCTAAACTTAATAAATCTCAAGATCACATAGTACCGTGCAAAGAGTAAAATGTTAGTGACTCATAAATGTTGAAAAGATTCTTTGAGATCACTTGAGATTAGCACATTGCTGCGAAACATTAATCCTTGAAACATTATTGTAATAAAAACAAATATCAAATCAATTCCAATCTTGTATCATTAGTAAGTGTCAAAATTTTCTGAGAGTTAAGTGTTGATATACAAATTTTGTGTCAAAATCATAATCAACAATCATTTCCAGCTCTATACAAGTCCTATTTTCGTTTGAAAATAAAGGTATTTTTGAGCTGAGGTTTCTTACAATCATATTTTCCAAGCTTTAGCATCATTATATAGTGTGTTGACTTAATATTACAGTAGTACCCTCTTATTGCAATATGGTGTAAACAATGGTTATTTTGCTTGAATATCATTGTATTTGCTTTTAAGGATGTGTCTTCATGTGCTTTTATCATGGGTCTCTTAATGGAGTATGATTAAATATCAAACCTTAAACAAACATAATGGTTTCTAGGGAATAGTGATTTTTGCAATCTCATTAAGCCAATTTCTTGAGTTTTGTTCAAAATTCC
>LPNX010038781.1:23076-45478 GCA_001517045.1 Pseudotsuga menziesii | reverse complement strand
ATGCTACTAGTACTTTCTTTGGGTCAATTTGGCAGGCCTTTCATCATCCCACCCAAATTAATTTGTATTTGGGAGGGTTGGATGTTTATGCATAATTAAATTTTACTACCCAACACTCTAGGCTCCTTAGTTTTGATTTGGGAAGCTCATGCCTCTTGATATGGTGGACATTTTGGCCCACTTAAGATGCGTTGACAAGGAAAAATGACCCTTCATCAACAAGGATAGAGTGTCCAATCGGAGGTCCCAATTAGAACCTCTTTCATTTGTGATGGCACTTTTGACTAGTATGTGGACCCAATTGTCGTTTGGATGTGTACACTTTTTTGTGATTTTATTCTATTTTAAGACCCTATTATGTAGATATATTTAAAGATGTAGAATGCATTTCTACCTAACTTATCCTAGCCATGTGCTATTCTTACAATTAAGCTAAGAATGAGCATGAACACATTAATTTTCATATGGAATAAATTGGAAGAAACAATTTTCCCATACTTCATAACAAATAAAATTTAGTATCATATAAGTCATAATCAAGGCAATAAAAAATGCATATGCAATATATCGCATATGCGTTTTGTAAATGTTGCATATCGCATATGCGATATTTAACATTACAACACGCATATGCGATATATCGCATATGCGATATACATTTCCACGAACCTTAGCCTTGTGTTTGGGCTCGGGTTATTCCGAACGTACCATCAATAATGCATATGCGTTCTTGATTTGCACTTCGAAAGTGCATTTCTGATTTCCTAAGTGGCACCAAAAAGTGGAACCAACTTCGTGCGACCGCCCCTAAGGGTATTCTTTAATATCCCACAATCGCACGTGCTATGTGAGATGTTCACTAAGTGAAGTCCCTGTGTTGATAGAAGACCTAATCCAATCCAATAAAGACATTGGATGAACATATTTCTGTAAAACAATATGAACCCACAAGCCCAAACCATTGATGACATTCTACACATTCTTTGCAGCAAGGGATTTTGCAAAAATAACAGGACTTTTCAGCCCCCAACCCCCCAGAGGCTTAGGACAAGCCAAAGTCTTCCATGAGGTCCAAGGTAACCCAGAAGATTCCTTATTACCAGACCAAAGGAATTTGAAACATAACTTTCTGATCTTCTTTAATATACCCAAAGGAATCCAAAATTACATCTAGAAAACCAGAATTGCCTCAAGAACAGCTTTAATAAGGATTAACTTACCTCCCTTAGACAACCACCGAAAACTCCAATTTATAATCCTTCTTTCCACTTTGGCAATCAGCCAATCCTAATCCTTGAGAAGATATCTGCAACATTTCAGATGAAACCGAGGTACTTCATGCCATTCTCAATTTTTCCAACAGAAAAAGTAAAAATATTCTGAATAGTAATAAGCTCAAACTCATCCAGTTTAGAAAAGTACAAAACAGATTTTTCCTCATTTATCTTCCTCGCAGAAGCCTTACAAAAAATCTTTAAAACCTCATATAAAGTGGATAATGATTGCTTTGTACCATCAGTAACCATTACTATGTCATCCACAAATAATACATGAGATAAAGAGATATCATTACCAAAGGTAATTCCACGATAAGGACCACGATCTTTGACAAACAGGAGAGCTCTGCTTAAACCTTCAACAACAATAAGGAAAAGTAAGGGTGCTAAGGACATCCTTGTCTGAGCCCCCTACCAGATTTAAAGAAAGGTGAAGCCTCCCCATTAACAATAAAGGAAAATGAAACAAAGGACATACTGCTCATAACCTATGCAATGAAGGACCTTACAAAACCCATTTTCGAAAGAATGACCCACAAGTAAGTCCAGCTAAGCTGGTCATAAGCTTTAGAAAGATCAATTTTTAATACTATTGATTTTAAACCTTTACTGTGAATGGAATGCATGCCTTCCTAAATAACCCCAATAGCATAATGAATCTTCCTACCAAGCAGAAAACCAAACTGTTCTTCTGAAATATAACGACCCAAGACCTTAATAATCCGAGTAGATAAGATCTTACTGATAATATTATAAATGTAATTGCACAATGGTATAGGTATGAAGTCATCAAAATTTTTAGGATTATGAGTCTTAGGTATCAAATCAATAAAAGTAGAATTGAAAACAACATGAATTTTTCCACTTATCCGTGAATATTCAATCACCCTAAGAAGAGCCTCCCCCATAATATCAAAAAGAGATCTATAAACTTCAACAGGAATCCCATCCGGTCCAGGACTTTTATCATTCTTACTCAAATCTAAAATATATTGAATTTCCCCCAAAGTAACATTCTTCATAAGCCCTTCATTATCCTCCTCATTAATACAAATTGGAAATAAGCCAGAACTCTTCACAATTTCAGGTAAGTGAAGATCTTTATCGTCCTGAATCAAGGTTTCAAAATGTTGAACCCCCACCCTGGCTATAGACTCAAAACCTTCAACCAAGTTACCTTCATCATCCGAAATCCTCCAAATAGAGTTGATATCTTTCCTATAATTCGCATATTTGTGGAAAAAAGGAGTGTTATTGTCCCCACAGAGAAGCCATAAGGCCCTGATTTTGAGTCTAGCCTCCTGTTCACGCTCACATAAAATATTCCTCTTCTTAGATTCAAGTTCAACCAGGAAAAATTTATCAACTTCAGTTGAAAAACCACAACAAGGCTTATCAAAAGCTTTAGCCAATAAAAAGTAAATATCAACAAGATCCTTCAGATCCTATGATTTTTTCTAAACAAACCATGAAATAGAAACCTCTTTGATGGTCTTAAGGTTCATAGCAAATTGAGAAGCATAAGATAAACCTAAACTTCCATTAAAAACTTTCCAAGAATTCTTCAATAAAGAAACAAAACCATCATTCGCCAACCAATTGGCATTGAACTTAAAGGGATTGCGCGGCCTTATATCATCATTCAAAACATGCAAAAAAACAGGCTAATGGTCTGAATCCCCCCACAGCCAACCCACTGCCTAAAATGCATATTAGAGTCTAGCAAATTTGTTGAAATAAGCATATGATCCAGTCTCTTACAAATGTTTTCAAATCCAACCCTACGATTAGTCCAAGTAGGCAGGATGGTAGATGGAACTAAATCCACCAAACAAAACCCATCCATCATCCTGACAAAATAATCAAATAATGAGTCCACTTTGGCTTTTGTACCCCAAATTTCAGAGAATCCCACCGAATAATTCAAATCCCTCCTGAGGATCAAATTATTACATGATAAACACTCCAGGCAGAACAAGTTGTTCCAGAAAGATTCCCTGTTAACATAAGGTCTATACACATTAACAAAACAAAAATCCAATTTGAGCTCTATAGAGTAGAGCCGAACACAAAGACTTGAACACACCGCCCATGCATTCATCAAATGGAGCTGACGAAATCTCCAACCCAGTAATAATCCCCCAGATTTTCCTTTTGCATCTACTGAAACAAATTTCCACTCCTTTAGCATAGTTTCCAATTCACCCACCAAAATGACTCCATCACCCATAGTTTCTTGTAGAAATAAAACATCAACACCCTGCTCATCAATCAACCTCCTGACCGCTAGTTTTTTAGGGTTACTAGCCAACCCCCGACAATTTAGGTTCATAATAATCATCAAAGAACTACTAAAGAGGCAACCACTTCTCAAAGTGCCTCAGGAACAAATAAAAGATCAGAAAACATAGGAGGATAAGTATGAGAAACCTTGCAATACCTCCCTAGATCTCGATCCTTATCAAACACCTCCATACTTGCCTTCAAACAGGATCGAAGAAAATAACCCCTTCTAGACACAGATTTAGTTTTAGGAGGGGAAACAAAACCTAGAACGCCCAAAGCAAAAACAAAAGACTATTTACAGGAAGACACATCCATCACACACTTCCCCATAAAATTAAACAAACCAGAAGGAGCCACAGAATTCGAAGCAAAAGAAAGACAAAGAGATTTAAGGGAGTCCAAAATATCTGTCTGATGATCAAGAACATCCACATGATCCAATTGTTTCCTAGTAATATCACCCATCCCAATATCCTTCACAACAACAGCAAAATCGCAGGATTTATCCCCATTGTTTTTAACCCTCCAAACTGGTTTTGGTTTAGGGACAGACTTATGGTTTTTTAAAAATGGTAAGGAACAATCAGGGATCAAATGCCCATAGGCATGGTAACGATTACACCGAAAAGGAAGACCCAAATAATCCAGTGGTTGACAAAACTATTTATCCCCCCATTTAATCACCAAATCCGGAGCAAGGCCATGCCTCAGATCAAGGAGAACCAAAACCCTACCCAAACAACAGACACCCGTATCAAGAAAAGATAGGTCTGTCTCGAGATGGGACCCCAACGTATTCCCGATAAGTTTGAAAAAATCCACAGACCAAAACTCAAATGGCAAGTTGGGTAATTTAACCCAAATTGGTAAAAGATCATACCTTTCACACCTTGGATTGAAGAGCGGAGGCCATCGCTTCAGCAGCAGTCCCACATTGTCCCATCACAAAACCCCATTAAGGACTGCAGCCGCATCACCTTTCGAGACAAATTTGAAAGCCATCCAGCCCCTAGGAAGTAGAAAAACCTCAGGGCACATACCCACATGCTCCTTCCAAGTCACATACACCCAGTTCTTAGCTCCCATAGAGTTAAATTTACGACCACTAAAACGACCCACCAGAGTCGTGGCATGGGTCAGAACAATGTTGTTTAACCCTATGTCTTCCCCGACCATCATCAATACAGGCTTATCCATTTTTTTTATAGTTTTTCAAGACCTCTTCTTACGAAATCCATCCGTAGAATTTGATAAACCACCAACAGAAAAACCCTCAAAGTCGAGATCCGCATCCAAGGAAACAAGCTTCAAAGCATACCTAGAATCATCAACAGAAGGAGCGAATTTGAAACATTCTAAAAGAAATGGCTTCAAAACAACAGAATCATCCTGGAGGCCCAAGAAACCCATTATCAAAAGACTCGGGTTCCAGCCATGCAGAAATAGCCGCGAACTGCCCTTGACATTGCCCATCAGAACTAGGTTCTTCCCCCACAAGCAAACCACCTACTGGACTCAAACATGGACAATCCATAAACCATCAACCACCACTAGTTCCAGCCCATTCTTCACTGACTCATCCCTAAACACAGGTGCAAAATCACAGTGAACAGAGTTAACCCTGACATCATCAACCCTTGACGAAAAATTCTTCCCCGCTTGACCACCAACTAGTATCAAAGACGGACAACCCATAATCTCAGGCTCCACAGGGTCCATCACATTCATGGTCTCAATCACATGCACCTGATTAGAGCCATCAAAAGTTGCTCGCATCCTTTCATCAGCACTCCGAAGAAAAATACCCTCCCTCGTCTTACCTCCATCCGAACACAGAGATGGACATCCCAACTGCTCAGACACCACAATCACCGTCTCTCTATCAAGCGCAGTAACAAAACCACATTCGGATCCATCAACTCTAACCCTAGTAACGTCATCCCGAGACGACAAGACGGGAGGTCGACCCTTCAGAGGCGTACGCCCCAGATGTTTAGTCATTCTTAAAGACATACTTCGAGAAAAGCTAGCATTCAAAGTCCAAAGAAACGTGGCATCCACCCATGACAAACTATTAAACAAAGACCAGAGAACAGTACTCCGAAGGAGTACGTTGTGAACCTAAAAATTCTTATATAACCTAAAAATTTGTGTGTCTAAAGATTACATACATATAATAACCAAAAATAGATCGAATCATCTATTACAACCCAATGCACTTACATTAATTTGAATACTTAATAACCAAATAAGCAAAGTAATCTATTACATTATCACACCATGTTCCATACCAAATTTGAACGGCTTTAACTTTGCACCACATGCACTTCTATCCAATAATCTTCTATTTACCATTTTGCATATTGATGATGATGATAATATTTATATTAATTCTAGTTTGCTTTGAGAATGGGAACTATGATTCTCAACCCCTATCTCTTGGTCGCCTTTACGTTCTTTCCTCGTTAATATATGCACAACTACTCACTAGATTTTATTCCGCTCACCTTTTTTGCTTCAGTGGCTATTTCATTAGTTATGTTTTTTAATGTTTAAATTTTAATTACATATATATATGGTATTTGTTATATATATATATATATATATAATTAATGTGTGTGGAGGTGGTTTACTGTGTAGTGTTTACAATGGGTTTTGGCTTTGAAGAGTGGTGGGTTTGAGTGGAGTGTTTATTCGAGCACGGTAAAAAATTGTCATGGTTTCAGTTTGTTCTAATTTAATTTTGTTTTTTAACTATTCATGTGGATGTTATTGACAATGGGTGTTTATGTACGAATTTGATTGAGGTTTGCTGTCTTTGTCTTTTTTTTCTAGTGCAATTTGAAAGGTTTTTGTGCATTCTGTGTTTACTCTGCACATTAAGGTTAGGGTTAAGTTTGACATTTTTATTATTACTAGTCTGGTGGAGTTTGGTTTTAGTTTAAGGCCTAAATTAAATAGTATTATAGTGTTTGGGTTCTCTTGCATTCTTGTTTAGCATGGCTCGGGTTGGTCGAGTTCCTTTTGGTGGAGGCCTCGTGTCATTTTTGTTCTAATGCATTATCCATTTGCTACATTAATGTGCATTTTCATTCAATCTTATAGTTTGATATTTTATATTATTATATATAACATCAACTTAGCCGAATGTTTTTAAATATTTTTATGAAAATTGCGAAAGTTTTATATACTTTGTGTCTAAGCATATCATTAGTATTTGAATTACTTTATTAAAAAAAATAGGGTATCTTTTTTTTTCAAAAAATAAAAAGTAAAAAATAAATTGATTCTTTTCCTTGTGAAAATTTATAATTAAATTTCAATTTCTTAATACTTGGTTTAATAGTTGAACAATAAAGAAAATAAAATTTGGATATGAATATATATACAAAAAACATTATTTTCATTTAATAAAAAAAATGAATGGAAGGGTTGTGAAAGTTCATCATGGTATCTCGTGACTTGTTAGTGGAAATGCGGACATGGAAACAAAACTATTTATTGGAGGAATGATTTGAGGCACTTCCATAATGAATTATAATATGGTGTAAAAAGATGAAATGTAGGAAATTGAGTTAGCTTCCAAAATATATATATTATCATCCAGAGTTCTAGTTACTCTTGGGTTGATAATGACCTTTTTTGTACCGGCCCAAATCTTATTATTAGACGATATGTACGGGAGGACAAGATGACAAAAATCCTCCCTGCATGCCATGATGGGCCATGTGGAGGACACTTTTCTCACAAGCAAACAACAACAAAGTGTTGCATTCCAGTTATTACTGGCCAAGCATTTTTAAGGATGCTTCCAGGTATGCTAAAGGATGTGACAGTTGCCAAAGAATGGGTATACCTACATCATCGGACGAGATGCCTTTACAGCCTCAAGTCATGATTGAGCCTTTTGAGAAGTGGGCTCTTGATTTTGTAGGACCAATCGAGTCCCATGTCCCGCAAAAAGAAATATATCCTGGTTTGCACATGTTATATCACCAAATGGGTAGAAGCTGAAGCTTTGTTCTGGGCTACAGAAAAATCTTTGGTAGAATTTATATATGAAGATATATTTACTCGGTTTGGTGTGCCTAGAGAAATTGTCACTGACAAAGGTTCTCAATTCACCTCTAACCTATTGAAATAGCTTACCACGAGATATAGTATCTGACATTGCAAATCCTCACCATACCATCTACAAGCTAATGGCCAAGTAGAATCAACCAATAAGGTATTGGAAGCTATCTTAACCAAAAATATTGAGCTACATCATAAGGATTGGGCAGATAGACTCCTAGAGGCTTTGTGGGCCTATATAATAACTTGGAGAAACACTATTGGACATACACCCTATGAGTTAGTATATGGAAAACAAGTCCTTTTACCGATTGAGTTCCAAGTTAAGACTTTTCGTATGGCTGTACAATTAGGTATGGATTTGGAAGAGGCACAGAAACAACGAATTTTACAGATTAATGAGTTAGATGAGATTAGGCAAGATGCACTCCAAAGAACAATGTTAATACAAAATCAACGAAAGAAATGGCATGATAAATTTATTAAACAAAAGCAGTTTAATACCAGGGATCGGGCATTACTATTCGACTCAAAGTATACAAATTTCAAAGGAAAATTAACTACCCGTTGGATGGCTCCATATGAGGTAGTTAGAGCCTTCGATAATGGGTCAGTAGAGATTAAGACAATTGATGATTCACAAAATTCCTTTGTCGTAAATGGACACAGGTTTAGAATTTATCATCAACTAATATCCAAACAAGATTTTGTGAAGAATGTCTTACAACAAAAGGAGATGGAGCCGGTTGAAGAGGAATTCATTCCTCCTCCTCCTGATTCTTAAATGATTTTGTGTTTTTTTTATGTACATATGTAAATACATCTTTATTTCTTTAATAAATAAAATTCATTTCTGATAAGCTGACTACATTGATGCAGGGAATTTGGTTGTATAATCAGCTTATGGAATTTTGTCAAATAAAACAGTAAGGCTCTTTTCCTTTATCTAAACTTTGATAAAATTTATATGAATTTTTCTTGATGCATATGTTTTTGTTGCGAATAAAATCTAAATCATCTAATAATTTGTTTTTCAATTTGATTACAAGACTAATAATTTGTTTTGCAATTTGATTACAAGAACCTTGTCTTTCTTATCAGCTCATGAAATGCTTCCTAAAAACAGAAATTCTCTAAGAACTCATTATAAGAAAAAAAGGATTTATAATGAAATTAAAATGTTCTCTATATCATTCCTACCCACTTTCTTCGATGATTCCTTATGGTTTTATGGCATTTGATTCAGATATGCACATTTCAGACTTATCATTGAAACAATTGGTTAAGACCTATTTTAATCATCATGTGATTCAAAGTTCTATTTTACACCTAAGGACTACTAGTTCATCATGTACTCATTATCAAGACTTGTCTCTTAAGGATTTTTGAGAAAACTCAAGAATAAGTGAAATTCTTTCTTTTGGGGAACATTACTTCTCTTTTATGAAGAAGATAGATTGAAAAGTCTAGGAGCAGCTTTAAGTTATTATCTTTTGAAATGATCTATAATTTATGTCATTGTAAATTTTTCTTTACTTATAAGGTTCGCTTTCAAAAATCTGAATTATGTGTTTAGCAGGCTTAACTCACTCTAAGTACCAACCGGCTTCCACATGTTATAAAAAAACTTTATACGAAGCAAACCCGTTAGAGTACTGAACAAGCTTGCTGGCAGCGGGTCCATGCTATGTAACATCTTTAAACAAGGAAGCATGGTAAGTGCAAGTAAACCCATCGAGGTATTGAACAGGCTCACTGGTAGCGGGGCTATTCTTGCATGGTTCCAAGATAAACCCGTTGGGGTACTGAGCATGCCTGCTGGCAGCGGGGCAGAATCGGGTAAAATATATCTGGTTAATGCATTACTATGCACATGGTTCATAAAAAAACAAACAAAAAAGAAAAAGAACAATACATGTTTAGGCCAATTCTTCATTATGTCATTAGAAAATGGCTGTAAGTTGGACTTGGCCTCTATCATCTAATTCAATAATACCTAGGATATAATTATTCTAGAAATGGGACCCATATCTATAGAAATCTCACAAACTCTAGGGAGAACTTAAAATATTCTTTGGATGACAAGATATCCTTAAATGAGGCATGGATGACTAGTTTTTCCTATGGCATTTTTTGCATCAATTATATTCTCATTATTTGTATGATCTTCTTAAGCACTGTTATTCTTGATGGAAATACATATCTGAATCATCTCCATTTACTAGTTAGTATTTCTTTTTCTTACTAAAATAATAGCAGCATTTTAGAACCATTTGTTATATTATTTGGAACTCAATCAATTTTTCTTTAATGGCTTGAGGACATGCCATATTTTTGGTTTGGGGGAAGATTATAACTATTTTTACTTTCTGAATGTTGATAGAAAGTTTTTTGACAAAAGTTTAGATGTTTTCAGGATAATGCAAGTAGCGAAAGACTATTTTAATCCATGAGGGACAATGCAATAAAGGTTTAATAAAGCTGGTTTACATCATCATATTGCATGCTTACAACCCAGAAATTTTACTGCATAATTAGCAGCAGTAAGATCTAGTAAAGCGTATTTTTGAACAAAAGGTCCATATGAAGGGCCGAATTCTGGTTTGAATGGAATGCCAAATGACGATTTGAATGAAAATTATAATGTTATAACGGCGTGATGTCAAAATGCCAAATCCTTTTGATTTTCATGGGCAAAGAATTTAATTAGTTACATCATATCCATAATTATTAGGCCTCATTCACATGCTTACAAATGCATTATGATTTTATTAAGACTCAGCTCGACCTATGATTTTGATTATGATTTTGATTATGATTTTGATATGATATGATATCATTTAACTCTATCTTGATATAATATAATTTTAGGATCTTTTCGACCATCATTTGCCTTGTCCTCTCGTCAAATCACACGTGGAAGTCGTCAAAGTCCTATCACCTTATTGACTAGAATTATTATGGTTTTAAATGCATCTTTATGGATTCTGTAATAGATAAATCATTCAACCTGTCCAAAGTTTACTTTGGACATGGTTGAATATATCAGAACCTTACGAACTCATCAACACATGCGTCCGTATGATAACACACGATTCAAATAATCGAGCCATAGTGTGATTGGTTGAGCATGCGAACCACAGTCTTATGATTATTCAGGCGCTTAGACAGATTACGTTTTAAACCCATGATATTTACCCTTGTCCTCATTTACCTTCGTCTTCGCAGAGATATTCAGATGCCATTTCTTGCAACCTCTGCATTTTTCGCCCCTGTTTGAACAATTCCTAACCATCTCGAGCCTGAAAACTATTAGGACTTGTTCTAGATTCCAGAGTTTCAGGAATGCCAAGAGATTTTCTTCCGAGCAGGATGGAATCCATTTATCCACCTTTTGCAGGGATATGACGAGGATATTTCACTGTTATTTACGAAAGGGTTTGATGGTAAGATGGCCAGGGTTGGTTATCTCCTTTTTTCAGTAACCAAGGAGACCATTGTGGTAGCAACCAAGCTCCCAAGAGAAGGAACCCATTGGCATAAACATTTTTTTCTCCCTCGACCAGCCTACCACTTCGCTCTCAAGCCGAATTTTCAGCATGTATCTAAAAGGAAGGGGTTTCACAAAGAATGGATTAAGCCTGAGTACCTCAACCCTATGACCATCATCATTCACCTTATAACCTATGAGGGTAAGTTTATCATGTTCAAAGTTTTCCATCTTCGCTTACTGGCACATTTCGTTAATCAACAGTTCCTTAATTTCCCATTTTATATCCTTAAAAGCCTAGAAAAATGTCAAGTCAAGTTAGGAAGAATACAGTCAATCCTATGGGGAGTTTGTACCACCATAACCTAATTAAACACCTGATTGTGCATCAATTGAAGGAGAGGAACCAGACTTGGGAGAATTTTGTGTTTAAAGTATTAAACCTTCATTTAAATGTCTGAAAATGCCGTCGACACATTCAGGATCCCAACCCCAGTTAGACCCCTCCTAAGGAAAGGAAAATCCCCAAAATTGTGCATATTGACAAAGATACACCAGAAGCAAGTTCACCTGTCCATTCACCTGCCCCTGTCAACCTTGAGTTCGCTGAATTTCTATCTATTTCACGAATTCAAATCAGGAGCGGGAAGGTGAAGTCCGTTTAAACCACAGTTCATCCTATCGTTTAGACCGATCATCCAGATCGTATGGTCAAAGTGAATGAAACTGTCTCTGATTCACCCTTGTTTACATTAGCCAGTGTCTCGGCTGAATTGCTCAAAGCTACTACTCTTGAGACTACTTCTTCATCTGCTCAAGGCAAGGGTTCTGAAAAGCGAATTCCCTCCATTGACCTTGAGACACCACCCAGAGAATTGAGTTCATGTCAAGAATTCAGATAACCCACAGAACTGTCTACTCCTCATCAGCCGACAGTAGAAAAACTAACTCAGGAATTGGGACCGTCAGCAAGTCAAAATGAGGAATATGCCAAGATAATTGCTAATCTTTTCCAAGAGAACAAGGAGTTGCGTATACAAGCCAAGGTCGTTGAGGACCTTAACAAGGACTTCACCTCTTCGCATGACTCTCATCAGGAGATGCACGCTATTTTAAAGACACAGGCCAGGAAAATGAAATTCAAATCTCCAATTTCCTCTGCTAAGTCGAAGGCAGCTGCTAACACAGCTCCCCCTTCTTCCTAAACTCCATTTTTTGCTCAGTGGGACCTGGCATATCTCCGGTTTGGGGGATTGTTGATTCTGATTTTTTCATTGTTCTCGGCTGTTAATTCACTCTTTTGGCATATATTTCATCATCTTTTTGACATATCTCTTGTCATTCAGCTTATCATTAAGCCCCAGGTACGAACGCATTTGGAATTTATGCAAGTCTTGGTTTATTTCCGTTATTTTGTAATTTTATTAAGTAATTCTATGATATTTGGAAACATTCCTAATACATGGATTTGTTTTGCATATTATAGTTTTCAAAAAATCCTCCATGTGGACACGCACTCACGCTAAACATGCGCAGATCACATCTAGCTCGCCATCCATCTCTCTGATCGATCCATGCGCTATTTAAAGCAAAGAACGGTTTTTATTTGCTCTATTGTCCATGTGTTTTGCTGCTATGATGTCCCTTGCTATAGAAGGCCCATCGTCCTACCCTCTCCATGTGACAACACAATTCATGCCCACGTCGACAAAGACCCATACGCCCATAGCCCATGCGAGGAAAATCGACGAGCGAAGGATCAGGAAGGTGGTTGCATGTTGTTTCCAATCATCACATATTTGTTTAATTAGCAGTTAAGGTTGACTATTTTTGGAGCGGTCGACCACTGAAAGGGTCGACCTACTCACTTATGTAAAACATATATAAATATGTCTCCAAGAGAGAGTCAAGATAGCTAGTTAGTTGGTTGATTAGTATTTATCAAAGAAGCTATGTAAACTCTATTTTGAATTCAATATAAAGTTTTATTTCCAGCTATGCATACATGTCTCTGCTTTCGTGAGTGGCTGATTAATTGAAGCGCAACCCCGATTGCCGAGAGGGCCCCTCAACAACCAACGGTCTCCCATCTCTGTGTGTTTTCATTTATTTCCCATCTTGCAACTAAGTAATTTATATTTCTAGTCTCTGTATGTAGTTCAGTTCTATTGTAAATCAATATTGTTCATTTCCTTGTTTTCTGTAATATGTGTTTGTTGTAAGTTATATATTATACTACACTGTTAAAATAGCTTTCATTTCCAGAATTGCAAGTGGATGGCTGTGCAATAATTGTTTCCAGTTTTCATTTCAGTTTGTTTCTTAGTTTTATAATTGCAATTAGATAGAATTTGAATAATCTAATATCTTAGGCTCATCTCTTAGCTAGATCCAGTTCTATCAATTCTTGTTTAGTTGTAGATTATCTACAGTTATCTTTCGTTTGACTTGTTAAATAATAGGAACAAATCTCTTTTAATTAGTGTAAGTTACTCTTATTCTTCTGTTGTTTTAATTGTTAAAATAAACTTAGTCACTCTTTCATTTACCTTGCAATATCATACGCATCATAAGTCAGTTGATATTAAGATCATTTAGGTTATTTGTTTTGTAATTTGCATTGTTTTTCCCATTCAGGCTGTCATTCGGACTGTCTATCCAAACTGTCATCCAGACCTTCGTTCGGCCTTTAATATTTTCAATTTTGTTTTATGTTTGTTTCAAGTGCAGTATTCTTATTTTTGAAAATACATTATTTTCTGCAATTGAACAGTAACTATATATGTCTAGCTAGGACCTTATTTTAAATAATATAAATATCTATCAAGTTATATAATTACTCCTATCCTTTGTGACCTCTATCTTAGGTTAATTTTGGATTGTGTATCCTCTGTCTCTGATTTCTTCATTTGTTTTTTTTGTAAGTTGCACAGTTCTATGAAAATACAGAGGCAAAATATACAAAAGTCAACCTGGCCAAAATTGAGGGCCATCTACAGAGACTGAGGGACTGAGACATAGACATCAATATAGACACTGAGTTCAAATTTAAAGAATATAGAGACATATACATAGTCCGGGATATAGTTTCTAGACACAAACATAGATAAAAGACATAGATACAGAGTTCAAATTTAAAGACAACCATGGATAGGCTTGACAAAAAAACTGCAAAACTGAAGCTTGGGATGAAAGGTCTTTTTAGCTTCTGCAAACCATGAACCTTAGGACGGTGGAATTTCTTTGATGATGGGGCAGGCCCATCGTGATTCCTATGATTGGGTGGGCGAGTTGGTGGCGGCTTCCTGAGCCAGTTGCACTAGTTGCTGCTACTGATCAGGTTTCTGGCTAGACATTTTCTTCAGGCGTTTGAAGAGAGGCTCAATCGTCAAGGGGATGGGGAAAGGTGGAGCATGAGGATTCGTCGTTGTGCACCCTATCACGCTCCCACTTCCACCTCCCCCACAACTAGCAAGAAACATTCCCCCAATTGCACTTCCATTTCCATCTCCTCCCCAATCATGGTCTCCACCATTTAGACCACCATGCACTGAAATGCCTGCAGTTCCCTTCCATGCAAATGAGTTATCCATGGCCATGAGCTGACCATCTATCTCAGCAATTTTGGTTTTCATGGCAAGGATGGAGTCGCGATCTTCGGACCAGTTGCTGAGCATGTATTTAACCAAATTGCATAACATGTTCTTCATGAGCCATCAATGGTTTATCTGGCTATCATCCTGACCTATTTCTAGCTTTTGATTTAGGACTTGCCCTTCCCAGGCTTCCATGAGGACACGAACCGAAGAAGAGATGTGGGGTTCATAGTCAGCCACGACTTGGAGGCTACAACCACATTTTTCTTTGCCTCTACCCAAGCTTGCCCTTCTCGGTGCACCTCTTTGACGCGACATGGAAAACCGCTTGTGAAAATTAAGAGACTGAGAGATGATGAAGAAAACAAACCAAAGAGCCACTAGACACATAGAGAACCCATCAATTTTCAGAGCCAAGTAGAGACTACACAAATTTTCAAAATGATTTTCCATGGCGTTCATATACACCTTCCCCCCTGCCATGGTACCAACACGCAATGAATTTTGCTGCAGAGCCATGAAGGCTATGAGGAAAGCAGGTCATCGCCAACCCATGTCGCAGGTGCAAAAGTGACAAGCAGGGCTTCTCTCATGCTCGATGGACGTCGAAGGTTCTGGAGGCTTGTAGAGTTGAGGTTGATGGACGGGACGGGATATTGATGGTCACCACGCGCTAGGTGCAGAGGCCGAGGTAGGACAAGTCGTCGATCATCGGACTGGTCACCCACATCCAGGACCGATTTCTTCATTTGTTTCTGTCGAAGGATTTGTCAATTGTATCCTTAGTTGAGTTGCTTCAATTTTATTTAATTGAATTTAGGGTTTAAGTTACTAATTCTATTGTCTAAAAGGAATATTAGATTTTAAAAGTCTCTAGCATAAGACTTGTCCTCCTTACTTTATAAGTACTAAATATTTCAAGAGAATAGATTTAGATTTAGGAAACAAAATATCTTTATTACATTTTATACTTGTTTTTATTAAGTTTTCTAGTTGCTTCCTAATTATAGTTGTTTCATGTGAATAATATACCTTTAATTTCGAATTGTCCGTTAAAAGAATCTCCTTTCTTAATTAATAGATTGGTTGTTCATAACATTTCTTTAGAGTCATTTGCTTATGGAATAAGTCAAAATGTTTACTATTACTTGTATTTGGACACTCATTAGTTTACATTTATTTCTAGAAGTTAAATTAGACCTAATCCTAATTAGTTTCTTTATTTCTTTTGAAATCCATTTTGATACACCTCCTTCTCCAGTTTCGATCACAATGAATGCATATCCTCAGAATACTCAAGGAGAATGGAACTAGATAAGTTAGTTTAATCACTGTATATTTGTCAAATCACATGCATAGTTTAGTTATTAAGTAGCTGTAATATTATCTCAAATCATATAGTCTCTTGTGTTCATATAGTAAGAGTTCTGGATCCGTTTTAGCATTTCTCATTCACAGATTAACAAGCAGAATAATTAATTAATAAATTACACAGTAAAAGAGTAGTTTACCTTCTTAGAATAATATTATTTATAAATACATAGTTCACGGTTAATAGAATAGAGCAGTATAGCTTGATACTGCTATAATCTAGTAGTCTTATCCCAGTCTAATTACCTTAGTAGTTAAAATTCTAGAGTTTGACTCGGTTTTTCATTTTGAAATATCTTTCAATATTTTCTTTGTTGAAATATTTCCATGACACCTTAGGAACCTTTCTACCTTCGCATATATTTTGTGTCAACTCTAAGTTTACAAACCTCGGTCGATAATTAAATATTTTGTGAATTAATTAAGACAATAAAACAACCAACAAGTTGGAAGTTGTAGTTCACCTATGAAAAACAAATGTCGGACCCAACCATTTATCAAGAATAGACACAGGGGAAGATCTGACTGGAATCGAAGACGACTTTCCAAATGCACATCTATTTTGAATTGAATCCGTACCTCCTGACTTAGCGATATTTCTCAATTCTTAGAGGAAGGACGAGCACCTCAAGGAATGAATGATAAAAGGAAAATGATCCTACCAATGAAAGCCGCACAATATACCATAATAAACATATTCCTTTACAAACTAGGGCATCGATGATGTATTGCGACGATGTGTTCTCGATCATGAAAAAAAAATATAATGCACGAAGAACATTATGGTCCATCTGGAGGACATTTTTAGGCCGACACAATAGCTAATAAAATCCAATAGTCAAGATTGTGGTGGTCGACATTATACCGATATTGTCTAAGATTTGTAAGCAAATGTGACCGATACCAATGATTAGGTCATCCTCTACCAAGTACGTAAATGCCTTTAATATCTGTAAATCCAAGTTTAACATTTGAAATTTGGGCGATCGACTTTATAGGACCATTTCCAATACCAACTAGATGAACAGGAGCACGATATATTATTACAGCAATCGAATATGTCACTAAGTGGGTAGAAGCAAAACTTATCGAAACCTGCTTAAGTGAGATAGCTGCAAAATTCATCTATGGGATTATCACCACTAGATTCGGATGTCCTTTGACCTTGATTAGTGATCAAGGATCACACTT
The DNA here is from genome assembly GCA_001517045.1 of Pseudotsuga menziesii. NCBI lineage: Eukaryota > Viridiplantae > Streptophyta > Pinopsida > Pinales > Pinaceae > Pseudotsuga > Pseudotsuga menziesii. Next base: position 28,193 of record LPNX010038781.1, on the reverse strand, counting down.
TGTTAAAAAAACTATCACAACCTTAACAAAACTATTTATGATGGACCACTAGAAGAGTACAACATATCATCCTCAATCTAATGTTGTAATTGAAGATTTTAATAAAACACTAACCAAAGGACTAACAAAAATATGTAATACTGACAAACATGATTGGGACAAAAAAATCAATGCCGTCTTATGGGAATACAGGACGACGTATAAATGGTCGACGGATCAGACACCATTTTGAGTTGTCTATGGACAACAACTAGTCGTTCCTTTACACTTTAGACAACATGAACCTATAATCATGGACATATTGCACATAGATGTCGAAAATGATAGAAAAGAACGATTAACAAAATTGTGTAAATTGGAATAACATTGACTAATTGCAATGCAACACCAGGAAATCCAAAAGCATCAGCAAAAATATTGTCACGATAGAAATATTAAAAAAAATACAAGCCTAGTAGAATATTTCACATGTACAACATCTGAGAAGAATTCAAGAGAGCTGATGATTAATCACATCAAATATGCAACACCAAAGATAGCTGCAAAAATGATTTCTATAGCATTAACGAGCACGGGAAGAGGTTCTGACTTGAAGCTCGACATGTTAGAGGCAGTACAGAAAATGTCAACCAAAGCGAAACTCTACCATTGGGAAGAACATTTGGATGAAATAATTAAGCACATACACGTCAAATTCTAGGATGAGGGCACCCAAATTTGGTATCCTTCGCTAATTATCTGAATTGCTATGTACCATCTTCGACCAATCGAAGATAAACAGTTTAATGAACCAAGTCGAGTCAGAATGTGGAACAAGATTTCACACCATCCAATAGTCGACTGGGACTAACCGTAGCCAAAATTTGGTTAGACAATTGGTTCCAGGCACTAAAAATAACAACTGTTAGATGGAGGGTACCTCAAAATATCCAAATACGTCTACCACGAACGTCCCACATTCAATTGGAGTTAGACCATACATCGTTCTGGTATCTGCAAGGAGCTGGAGGAAATGCCATAGCACTCAACTACTATCCTTCAGTTGAGGTGATATTCGCAGAACTCAATCGACATTATAACACTAAGTTAGACATACCACCGATAGTGAAGAAATTCGACCAACCAGTAGTCGACCCTCTAACTGACTCAGAGAAAGAAGAGGATTATGAGGTACGACTTCATATAAGCACATTTACTCTGGACCATGACAACACTGGTGAAATTAACCCATTGGGGGTCACCATAGTAGATACACAACAACCATAGGAGGAAGTAGAACATACAGATGAAAGTACCCAATATGATACCCCTCTTCCTAAGTAGGCAATGACAAAAGAAGATATCCATTGGATAGCAGAAGAGCTATTCAAAGCTCGATAGAAAAGGAATATTACGGTGAAAGGAAAGGGGAAGCACAAACTTATACTTCAAGAACCAACTGAAGAGGATCATTTGGAGTTGTATGATAGTGCAACTCACATCCTTGAGGATGCCACAAAGAATAAGATACCAGTCGATGAACAGTTCCACAAGTTCATCACAAAGGAGGAGAAACAAGAGCAGACAAGTTAGAAGAAAGCAAAAGTCATTACTCCACCTTTTGTCGACCTCACTCAAACTCCACCACCTCCGATTCCAACCCAAATTGAAGAAGAGGCCATACTGACTTTGACTTCCACCGTACCACTTACCACCACACATACATATGTAGAGACATTACTCAAACCACTTCATGCCAGACTTCAAAAAGATAATGAGCTGCAAGAATTTATAAACTAGTTACCATCCATCCTTCCTGGCCTGTAGAAGATGGTCGTAACAAAACCATTTATAACCACATCTGCACCACAAGGTACTTTATCTGCACTACAGAACCCTGACCATCCACAACCATCCATAGCAGACACAAAAATTGTTGGGTATACCAAGTCCATTATCCAAAGAAATCTTGATGTAACCAACAATATTGTCACAGAGAAAATTTCTTCATTCAAGCCCCAACCCATCGACACCCCTCTATTCCTAGAACCCGCCGACAATAACCTTACTGAATAAATAACCGAACCTATTGAATCAGGAGAAGTTGTCAAAAATATCGACACCATCAAGAATGTAGAATTCAGTGAAAAAATTGTTGAAAACATGGACTTTGCTGAGTCTGGAGATCTTGACGATACAGAGGAAACTGTCGATAATCCCTTATAGACAAGTCCCATCCCAATCACAAATCCATCAACTTCTGAGCAACCACCACCTCTCCCTTCTCCTACACGGCCCCCTGTATAGTCAACACCTCACACTACCAAACCTGAAATCCGTCAACCAAGTCCTATTCATACCATTGAACCCCCTGAACAGCCTCCGAATGCACCAGTAGAAAGTCTACCGACCCAAGAAGCCGACAGACAAGCTAGAGAATAGGGGAAAAGAAGAAGAAAATAAAGAAAAGAGAAAAAGAAACAATAAAAGGAGCAACAATGACAACTACATAAGTCCCAACAGTAGACACCTTCAGTGATTCATCTAGTTCAACTCAGTTCTACAATGGTAGTCGATACCCAAAAAGATAAAGAAGAAGAACTAGACCTATTGGTCGATGCTATCAATAAAGAGTCTAGAATTAGATGAGAGAAAATTAAAGAGTAATTGAAACAAATAAATACAGAGCATACATGATTTCTAACCAAATGAAATAACTTGACAAAAAAATTTATTACAATTCCAGAAGGGACTAGCACTGATAAACCCCTTGACAAAGCCTATCAACTTTTTGAAAGTGTCATGTCGAACTTTCAACAGCAGCTGCAGGAAAGACGACAGGAGCAGGAAGAAGAGACCACTATTCTTTTGAGAAATCAGTTTACAACATTCTCAGCAGCTCACAATATGTTGGACGAGTACATTACAAAATGCACAGTAACAACAGAGGTATTGCGAAACTGGTACACACATAATGGACATGTGTTTGAACAAATGTAGAAGACTCGTGAACTTGTCAGTTCACTTCAATACTGACAATCAAGCACTAAAGCAATGACACAAACAATTCATGATCAGCTCGTGTTAGAAATGATTAAATTAGAAAAATTATAAAAACAAGAGCATCAATGGATTAGCCAAGCCGGACCTAGCCTTATCAGTCTCGACAAGATCCAACCATAAATGCAACGACTGCTTGCTGCTGAAAAAAAAGAAAAAATAATGGGATCGACATGGCCAATATGCTCAACATAGATATGCATCAAAAGATAGAAAACTTGTCGAGCCTCACCACTTTGACCATAGATATCCAGAAGACACTTCGCACTTGGGAATAATTTTAGCATCAGTTATCAATCACCGCAGAAGGTATTTTGGAAGTATGCATTCAACAATAGCCATCTATCAGACAACATTGTCCACGATGAACAATACAACAACAGGACTACCCAAGGTAGAAGATTGTCATCTCCTCATTTCTTCAAGACAAAGACAGATTTTGTGCTAGGGGAGATGTTGGAGGAGCTAGTCGGCTAAGCTGACTAGACTCTCTAATCGACCTAATTGTATATTATGTCGACCTCATAGGTCGTGTCAGTTAGTTGAACCGACAGGTAGTTATTGTAAGTGTTTTGTAAATCATATATATAAGATGTAGAACCCGATAGATACTTGGTTTGGTTTATTGTATAAACCCACATGTGTTATTGAGTAATATAAACTGTTATTATGTCTACCATTCTTGTCTCTTGTTCTATTATTTCTAACATGTATCATTGGTAACCTTGCAATTTGATTTATTACAACACTAACTAATTTTTTTTAAATTATTAAAAAATTATTTAAAAACTGAATTTCCAAGAAACATTATATTATACAATCCTTATAAGAAATTAATCTTAAATTCTATCCTAAACCATAAAACATTTAAAAACATTTATTCAAGTTGATGGAGGATGATTTTACAACTTTCAATACAAATCTAGATAACTGTGCCTGTGAACATATTTAAAAGCATAAATAAAATCTGATAAAGGGTAAACCTCTTACCTATAGATACGTAGCTTGTAATAGCTCTATCACCCTACACACTTCACTACAAAATTAATAGGAAATACTCTGACTCTGACCTGAGGAGTGGTAACCGGATGACCTCAGAATTGCCACTCCCAACCTTGACCCGGAACCGTTCCTGGTTCTTCATCGGATCCTCCCAAGTTGGCTCCAACATGCAAGAGAAAACTAGAACTCCATGGATGAGGTTGTCGGTATTTGGAAGTTAGGCCGTGTATTCTCTAAGTGTTGGGTTTATAATTCCTCTCCAATCCCATCCAAAAAGATCCCATGCCCTCTCTTAGCTCTTGCTTTTATAGATATTCTTTGGAAAATGGACATTTGGTTATCTTCAATTAAATCAAGATTTTAATATTTTTCTTGAAAATAACTTAGTTTGATTTTTATGTAATATATATTAATTTTTGATAACTAGGAACTTTCTTGTGGTTTCTACTTGAGTTGAGAAAATAATTCTTATTTATATATTTAATTTATAAAATAATATATATATAATTTTGCTGAGTGACTTTTGTTAATTTTATGTTTTTTTTCATATATATATATATATTATTCTCATATATGTAGACCTCACTTAGATCTTTTATCTTTATTTATTAAAAATAACTTTGTATATTTTTTTATTATATCTAGTTACTTAAATGTAAATGGAGCTATTTGAAATAAAAAATGAGGCATTTCCAAGTAAAGTTTCCAGGTTGTGGTTCTCATCAAGTTACAAAAAAAATTACTAAGTTAGAAATTATATCAAACATTAAAACAAACAAATTTAACCATACCCTCATTGTCACTTAGATGACTCGCATAGCCAATCTGTAATAACAAAATAATGGCGAAAAATAAGTGAGTTGTCATAAAAATAAATTAATAAACCTTTATTGAATGACATACTACATGTTTTTTTTTCAGAGGAAAAAATACCAGTCTTTGATATTCATATGAATCGAAAAGACATATTAAACATTGCATGTGGCTGTCTAGACTGTCCATGATCTTCACCACCGGCCATATGGAAGTCCATCATCACAAAATACATACAAAACTACCAACCGAACAGCATATAA
>LPNX010038781.1:10879-22701 GCA_001517045.1 Pseudotsuga menziesii | reverse complement strand
ACACCAATGTTTCAATGTGGGTATATTAAGGGTGGAAAGTTTTTTCACCCATGATATAACCACCATTGAATCACCAAAGATCATGTGAATGGGCAATCCCATTAGCTTGCAAACTCTAAGTACAGACCACAGAGCCAGCAGTTCCACTCGAGTATTGGAACATAATCCACAGCCCACAGAAAAACATAAGTAATGGGTTTCACTTAAATGGATCACGAACCCAGCACCTCCCATATTCCTTTGAGCCGCACCATCAAAGTAAGCAACAGGGAAAACATGTACAGGCCTTGAACCTATCTGCCTATTCTTTATTTTTTGAAGGGGCACAGGGTAAAGGGCAAACAGGCACTCAATCCGAGAGATAAGCATGGAGGCTAAAGGTTTCCCATCATCAAAAATGCAGTGGTTACGAAGGAGCCACGGGGACCAGAAAATAATAATAGGGATATACCGATAAGAAACAGAAAGTGCATGATTGCTGAACCAGTGATCCAGGAAAGAACACACAGAGACATGTGGGGAGAAGGTAAAGCCCAGGCATCTCGAGAAGTGAGTGAAAATGTTCACTGCAAAGGGACACATAAGGAAAAGATGACCACAGCCCTCTAAATTATTTTCACAAAAAACACACCTGCTAGGGCCATTGAACCCACGAGACTGCATATGATCCCAGGTGAGAATTTTATCCCTGACCAGCAACCAAGTAAAACAGATGAACTTCAGCGGAAGCTTTAAGGACCAAAGTATTGACAAGACCGGGTTATGATCCTCCACATAAATGTTTTTTACAATACAGTCATAGCCGATAGAAGCACAAATAGGACCTGCATAGTTCCCAAAGGACCACAAGAGCTGATCATTTTCCTCAATTAATCTGATCCTATTGAATTCGAGTCCCTTTATATATAAACTCCACTGATAACTCCATTCTTCACATAAATCTAATTCCTCGGCAGAGAACCAGTGTCCTGTTGAATGATTTAAAGCCTGATCGAGAGTGGTAATACCATAGTCCTCCAGATATGTCCTCAAATCATCAGACAGGATAAAATTACAGCCTAAGCCAACAATTGGATCCGCTCCAACTCTAACCTCTGAACCATTCCCAACCTGCCATGTAAGTCCACTTCCAATCCAATGCAACGTTTTTATGAATCCCATCCAGATAGGGGATACCTTCCAAAGTCTGTACATTTTGAGCCTAAACCAGGACTGAAGTGATAAATTTTTCATATATTTGGTCCTCAGGAGTTGGTTCCAAATACCAGGAGTGTTCATGGCATACCAAAAATTCTTCATCCTTAATGAACAACAAAAGTGAGGAAGGTGTTTAATACCCCAACCTCCCAGTGAAATAGGACGTGCCAACAAATGCCAATCAACCAGGTGAAACTTTTTTTTTTTGGCTGAAGACCCCCAAAGGAAAGAGAAGATAAGAATCCTTAGTTTATCCAGGATGGATGCAGGGATAGGGAAAAGTGCACACCAATAGACCGGCAAACTAGTAAGTACAGAACGGACTAGAACCAATCGACCACCCATGGATAAAAGCCTGTTGGACCAATGGTTGATACGAGATTCAAACTTTGAGATAAGCCAACACCAGTCCTTGACAAGGTAGCCAGAGGGCTTCAGGAAAAAGCCAAGGTTGAGGTGAGCAAAGCGGTATGGCATAATATCTGAAATTCTTCTCAAAACAGCATCATCCACATCAGAGTGAAGGAAACTGGATTTGTTCATATTGATCTTCATACCAGAGGCCTCACAAAATGTATCAAGCATAACCTTAAATGCAATCCAGTCCTCAAAAGTGCCCAACCCAAAAAGTATCACATCATCTACAAATAGTAGATGTGTGAGAGCGAGATGTTCCGAGATCTTAATACCTTTGATAAGTCCATTCCGCTGAGCATCCGCAATCAGAAGGCTAAGACCTTCGATGACCAAAATAAAAAGCAATGGTGACAATGGACAGCCCTGTCGAATGCCACGGGAAGCCGAAAAGAAGGAGGAAGGAGAACCATTGACAATGACAGCAAAGTTTGCAGAAGAGATACACCCCATAATCTAGTTCACACCCACCAGTGGCACCCCAATCTGAATAAGAAGCAGCCTGATGTATGTCCAGTTTACCCTGTCGAAAGCTTTAGACAGGTCCAACTTCAGAATAAGAGTAGATTTTTTCATGAGTTTAACAGAGTGGAGGACCTCTTGAGTTATGGCAATAGGTCCATGTATAAGGCGATTCTTTAAGAAGCCAAACTGCTGAGGAGAGATGAAAGAATCCTGAAATGGCTTAAGTCTCAGGGCAGCCACTTTCGAGATCAGTTTATAGCACAGATTGCATAAAGAAATGGGCCGGAAATCCCCAAAGTTAATGGGGTGATCAACTTTAGGTATAAGAGCAATGAAGGTTGAGTTAATGGCAGATGTAACCCTCCCCAGAATGCGTGAGGATTCCACAAGGTTTACCAAAGTAGGTCCCAGAAGTTCAAGGAAGCACAAATAAAACTCGACCGTCCATCCATCAGGCCCCGGGGCCTTATCCAATTTAAAAGACCTTAGAGCGGCCTCTATCTCAGGGAGGGAAACCGGATCAGTAAAGGCACAACGATCATCCTCATTGAAGAATGAGGGAAAGAGTCTGATAACTCTCAGCTGTGCAGAAAGATCGGTCAAACCATCATCAGCGAAAATCTCTTTAAAATGTCGAACCCCCAGATCCTTTAATCCCTTGTCCTCCGATATCCAGTCACCATTGTCATCCTGAAGACACCAAATGGCGTTCTGATTCTTCCGAGCAGAAGCCACAGCATGGAAAAATTTGGTATTAGCATCCCCATGTTTGGTATATATATACTACATGTATATATATAAAATTACAAAATATCAAGTTAACCGTATAGAAATTTTAACTTATAACAATTTTTCGTTATTTTATGAATTAACTACAATCCAATAAACCTCGCTTTATCATGATCATTTTGAGTATCATGATCTTTTTTAGAATGCGCCACATGAATGAACCTTTTCAATTTGCATATATATAATCCATGTTGGCATAAAAGTGCAAACACTCTTTTGGTTCTCTTGGTGTGATTATCATACAAAAATGTTCCATGGAAAAACATTTATTTTCTCAGTTTTGCGTCCATGGTATGCATGGCATCCATAGGCCCCTACTACAACGGATAGTTAAATCAATTCTATTATTTTTTAAGTAATTAGATTTAGTTTTCTTAAATTTTATTTATTATAGGATTGTTTAGGAAAGATAGTTAAAAGTATTTCTTGGAAAGATACTTTTTCAATGTGTTTGAATAAGAATTATATGCATCGGTTTTTGAAAACATAAATGAGAACCTTTATGAATCCCTCCCATTTGACATCTAGATGTTAGTAGATTCAAGACTAAAGTTTGAAGGATAAATTTTCAAGTGTTCTAATACTTAGGTTTATTATGGTGAAGAGGATGGTTAGGGATTAGGTGGAGTTTGAAATTGAAAGGCTAATTACTCATGAACTAGGTCCATATAGACAAACATATCAATTAGCTTTGTGATGGTATTTGTAACTTTTTTTCAGTGGTTAATGGAAATATGGGCCTCACAAAACTTATGTTTTTAGTTGGAAAGATAATAATACAATGATTTTAATACCATGTAGAAAAAGTTCATTTCAAAATAGGTAAGGTAAAATGTCATGGAAAAGTTATTCTTCTAATTTTTTTACTTTTATGTTGTTTCTTTAAACCATTGGTTATGGTAATGATCAAGTGGTCACAACAAGGATCAACAATTTTAAATCTCCCAAGGATGTACAATGTTAGAAGTAAGGCTACTTTTAGGTGGATACATTGGCACTCAACAAAAATCATTTTTTTAGTTTTTGTTATTAATGTTAGGAATATGATGCGTAATCTCTTTTGGCCTTGCAATATAGCACTTCTAGTAGTGGAGCTCTTCTCAAAACAATTCTAGACACAAATAAGCTTTAGTACCCTATAAGGCTACTTTCATCCCCAATTTCATATTATGCATTCAGATAAGGTCGCGACTAGTTATCAACTACTCTAATCACTTTCCCATGATAGGAAACAAACATTTCCCTTAACAAAATAAATAGGCCAAAGAAAAATGCAATACAAAAAACAAATACTCCTAAAGATTATCGCTATGTTCACATTAACAAAACAAGTGCAACAATCTCTTTCTAAATGGCCTTTTTCCCAATCTCATATTCCATCATCGCTACATGTTCTTCATTCTCAACCTTTATTTTAGTCTCTCCTCCTCTATACTAACTCTTGAGTAATCCCTAAAAAAAAGAATTTGGACATGCTAAATCATCATGTACATGGTTTACCTCACTAATTCCATGTAAATGTTGAATCATTTGGGATTATTTTTTATTGTCATTTTTTTCTATACACTATTTTTAATAAAAACTAAAATTTTGTTATACACTTATTTGAAAAGAATAATTTATTTTTACATGCGAACATTGAAGGGTTCAATTTCTTTTAACCCTTCAAAGTGAAATGGGACCCTGCCCTTCAAATTTGATCCCTGGTAATAAGATGCCTGATCCATTGGGCAACCTGAGTGGGCCCAATGGTTAAGAACATGTGTTATCTCCGTGGAGGTCACAGGTTCAAAACCGGCGGGGGGTAGGGTTGCTCATATGACCTAGTGTGGTAAGGCTAGAAGGGTTGGCGACCCCACCGGGACGTCTCGGCCCTTGCTAAGTCACAAGTTTCTGGTATATCTGGCTTGCAGGCTGTTGGATATACCCTTGGGAGGTTGCTGTTCCCATGGTCAAAAAAAATAAGATGCCTGATCCATATTACATTACACAAAATTAGATTAGTCAATTCTGAAATAAAGAATACACCGTAATATTATAAATGAAAATGAAGGTAGTATTAATTACACACCCCATAAGGCGTAGAGAGAGAGTGTATGAAATGATCGTCCCATAGATTGAAATGATGACTGCCTATGCGTTTTTGTATAGCATTATCACCATCATCTTCGGAATATACGGCTGTTCTCAAAGTCATGTTTATGGGAAGTGCCACATATTTCCTTCCAGGAGTTGGTATTGTTCTACGGAGAGGCTTAAGCTAATGATGAGTAAAACTTATCTACGATCTGCGCAGGCACAATTTGGAAGACAGCGGTTGGACATATGCATGAATAGCCATTCTATAGCTTGTGGTTCTTCCATTAAATGCAGCTTGAAAAATACTTTATCTTAAATCAAATTTGAAATTTATGTTATTTGTAGTGATTTTATTGGTGGTCTAAAAATGTCAAGAACAGTCAGTCCTTTTTTAAAAACAAACCTCAGCTGGACTAATGTTGTACATTCTTTTAAGCGCCTTTTTCGCTTCACGTGCCGCGAAAAAGGCGCTCATGTGATTTGAAAGTTGAAACCGATTGTAGGTGAAAGGATTTTCTTACTTTCAGATAATGTCGCGGATTTTCTTGGCCCCCGATAATGTCGCCGTAAGATTGATTGTGGTCGATTAATCGCCTTACCTTATGATTAAATTTGTCAATATCGCAATTGAAACAATCAATATGTGACGCCAAATGAGATGTTTCTTATATATGACGCCAAATCTATCAAATCACAATTAAAAAATCCTGTGTAGTAATAACACTCATCGAGTCATTAACATTTTAAAGTCACAAGAAACATATTACAGACTAACGTCAAATATTACATTGATTGAAACAGGTGGAAAAGACACTCATGAATTGAAACAGTGGTAAAGACACTCATCCGTGACTCCTGCGGTTAAATGTTATAATTATTCGGTATATGTAATTTTTAGTACCACAATTATTCTGTATATGTTATTTTCACTACCACAATTTTTCTTATATGTTATGAGTAGCACAATTATTGAATCATATGTTATGTTAGGTTATTTCGGTATCATAATTATTCAATCAATAATAGAGTGTTACTATATCACAATTATTCTGTATATGTTATTTTCACTATCACACTTTTTCTTATATGTTATGAGTAGCACAATTATTGAATCATATGTTATGTTGGGTTATTTCAGTATCATAATTATTCAATCAATAATAGAGTGTTACTATATTTCAAATTATCATAGCTTTCGCACTTCCATGGTTCATACTGCAAGATTGGAATTTGGATTCATTTTTGCTGGTCGCATAATTGTTTTTATTATTATTATATGTTTTTGGTTCTTATACTCTCTATCATATAACGTTTTATCTCAAATTGTGACATTCAATCTTGTAATCTAATTTTAATCTTAAACACAGAAAAATTTAAAAACACTCTCTCACTAGAAAAATTTAAAAACACTATCTCACTGAAAAAATTTTGAGAATTTAACCTTGTAAGTCAATTCTTCTCTCATGTTTTGTAATCTGTGAAACGGTAGCCACTGTGAAATTTGGGACTCTTAATTTTTGAGATGGATGTATTAACCAAGGAACTAAGGAACTTACTTGATAGTGTTTATTAGTTAACTTTAGTTTCATAATTACTCATCCACGAAATAACATATTTAAACAAGTAGCATAAACTCGTTGTTAATATATATTTTTGGAGCATGAACATTCAGGCCTTTGATATTGTTGGTCATAATGATCCGCCATACATGTAAGAAAAAAATTAAATTTGATTTTTCAAACATAATTGTAATCCATGATAGCAAATTAAAATTAAAAAAATTAAAAATTTCAAAAATTATTTTTAAAAATATAATTTTCCATTCAAGAATAGCCTAAAAAGGGGAAAAAGGCCACATGTTTATAATTATACTGTTGTTAGGCAATAAACTTGTGGATAGCAATTGTCCAATGAATTTGAAAACAAAAATAAAAGCAACAAAAAAACTTGAAAAGAAAAATGTCCAGGTTATTCAATTCACAAAATATAGAAAGAAGAATAACCATCTCTTTACTTTGTTCTTAAGCACTGAAATCATGAACAAAAGATAGACTACCAAAATTACAAATTCAAAAAGTAAAACATGAAAAAACCAAAAAACAAGTTGAAGTGAAGAACAAAAACTAAATGCCCAAAGGAAAGAATGAAGAAGATGCCATGAAACATTTTATTCAGGAATAAAATCATTAATGAAACATGTCAAATACATTTACAAAACTAAAAATAAAATGCTATAGGATATTATTCAAAAACAATATTACGAACGAAGACATGATTTCCCAAATCACAAAACACAAATGTAATGCAAGGATGGCATATCCTCATTGTTTTTATGCGAAAAAAATATAAATAAAAATTGACTAACAAAAGCACGAAATCCAAATGGGAAAAATGACTTAATGGAAATAAAGTTGCGAAGTAAAATCCAATTATTCAAATCACAAAGTCAAATTTAAAATGTTATTTACAAAATGTGTTTCTTGGGCAATAAATTATGGTGAAATGTTAACCTCTCAAATCTCAACATTATATGCCTAAAATGTCATACTCTCCTTCTGTGTCAAAAAAAATAAAAAAATAAAATAAGAGACTTTTAAGTGTTTTCAAACTAAAAGATATCATGTGAGGCACTCCATGGGGTCCAATCTACTCTTAAGGTCGAGTACTACATCACTTCCCATACAATAATCTTAGTGCATTTTCCATGGAATATTGATAGTATTGGATGTGCATATGATTTTCATCCCAAATTATCAAATCACAAAGCTTCAAATATGAATATATCTTTTTCTTAGAGAACAAAATAAATGCAATAATGGTTGGGACTCTTAGATTAAACAAACTGCAATTAATATGGTTTAATGTTGCAAGTGCTTAAACTCTAGTAATATAATCATGTTCACTGCTAGTTACAGCTCCAAAGCGTGAATGTTGTGATTTGATTCAATCACTTCCACTCCAAGAAGTTTCCATCACCCTGATTTAATGACAAAACAAAGGAATTGAGGGAAAATGCATATGATTTTTTAAATTCAAGAATGGGCACGAAAGGGGTAAGTTCTGTAGATGAAGCCTTAAATGTTGCATCCTCATGTCTCTAATTATGTATCTTGCTACATGATCTAAGGGGATCTCAAAAGACCAAAAATTCAAATTCCCCAAATTACAAAACGGATAGCATCATGTTGAATATCTCATCTATTTGATTCCAACGACATGAACGACCCATCAAATGAAGGTTGTATGTAAAAGTTATAGCCTGCTGAAGTTTTCAAGAAACAACAAAAATATGGGTAAGCTACACAAACCATACTGTTGACACAAAAACATGTATTTCTCACGCCAGCAAGACACATGGAAACACTGTAATGTCCCAAATTTTACATTATGTCACAATGGCCAAATCACATTTTCCATATTCATGAAAGTTTTCAAAGGGATGCCAAAAGTCAAATAATTGCCACGGTGGAAAATCACTAGTTTCCTAGCTTGGGGGTGGAAGCTTTGAGATTTGGAATAAGGGGGATAATAAATGATATTTAGACATTAGAAGGGGATAAATATTTAATAATGTATCTTATTAAATAAATACAAGAGAAAATGCGAGTGGCAATGGAGCATGAAGACACATGGAGACTATGGGGCCCACACTAGCTAAGTAATTTCCAGAGATATTGACCCAAACTCTTTTTGTTGAAACCCCCTCCCAATACTTAAAACCTCCTCCCCACCCCTTTTTATACCTCAATCCTTAAAAACCACCCTACCCACCCCCACCTTAAACGCCTCATCCCCCCCAATACCTGCAATATATCGGTTCAATTTTTAATAATTTTAAAAACCGCAATATGAACTAACGTGATAGGATATTGGTCAACAAGTGAAGCCTCGTGTATGTCAAACAGAAAAGAAGTATGTCCATACGTTGGAAAGCGGTTCTATGGTCTTTTGATATTATTGGTAATAATCTTGTATGGAAGATTGGGTCTGGTGCAACAGTTTGCCTTGGTCTTGATCCGTGGGTGGGATGTAAGTGGAGGCACCATTTACCTCCACTTATTATTGAGAAACTTCATTCTTATGGTTTCTTCTCTTTAAAAGACATTGGGACTCCTGGGTTGACTTGTCTTTTGGAACAGAGTTGGCTATCAGTTGAACAAATTGGGTTGGTTGATCAACATGATGTGATTGTTTGGAAGGGATATCTTGCCATAGGCTTAAAAGTAGTCATGTGAGACTTTCAAATGATTCTGATGTGCTGGTTTGGAGCTTGTCCAAATATGGAAAGTATTCACCTAAAGAAGGGTATGCACAGTTACTGTTAGACAGAAATATGATGGGATATTCCTGGTGGTGGAATGTACTATGGAAGTTTAAGTGCCCACTAAAGGAAAAATTATTTTCCTGGTTTCTACTTTCTGATAAGGCACTTACATGGGATATCATTGTTAGAAAAGGGAGGGAAGGTCCTGGCAGATGTTACCTTTGTAAAGTGGATGCTGAGTCTAATCTTCATATTGTTGTGGCATGCCCCTTTTCTCAGTGTGTTTGGAGGTATTTGGAGGAAAAATTAAAAATCTATAATCTTTGGAGTGGGGATTCAGTAAGTGAGTGTTTGAAGACGTGGTGTCTCAATAGGGAGGTCAAGCATATTAAATCTTTACCTATAATAGCTTTGTGGTTTATCTAGAAAGCTAGAAATTTGAGGTGCTTTGAAGATACACTTTTATCACCTTCTCAGGTAGCCACTTTTAGCTTGGGATTGTTGAAATCATTTCCACTGGATAATTTGGAGGTCAAAATCATGACTATTGCTGTTGAAATCATTGACAAATCTTACCCTTCGGGGTATTTGATGGATCTGCTGCTGGTGAATTATATGGAGTTGGAGGTATGATATTTTTTTTCTTCTGATGAGCAATATGTTTCTTTTAAAGCTGGCTTAGGGTTTGGATCTAATAACTTTGTAGAAATTTGTGCTTTGAAACTTTTGCTCTCCTTGGCTAGGGAGAAACACATTGTAAAATTCCAATTATTTGGTGACTCTCAGTTAGTCATTAATTGGGCTAATGGTAAGTTTCGATTGTTGAATTTAGAGCTTGCATAGGTTCTTAATGAAGTTAACAGGTTGTCAGATTTGTTTGAGCTTCTGGAGCTTAAACATATCTATCGACTTGCAGATGGTATGGCTAAAGCTGGAGCGCAAATAGCAGAGGGGTTTTGGCACATCACTAAATATCATTCAGCTGTTATGGTGGAAAGCTATCAGCAATTTTAGTTTTTTCCTGAATGTTTGGGCAGTTTCTATTTTGAACCTTCTATGTTGAGTATTCACTCTTTTTGAAAGTAGCATGTTTTTTTGTATTGCTGAAACTATGGATGATGATAAGACTTGTGTCTTTGATGATTTTTGGACATGTTCCAGCTTAGATGTAAAAGCTTTTGCTTTTGAAGTATTTTTGGTTAAATTTTGGTGATTCTAGACACTTTTGTTCCATTTTTTATGAAAAAGCTTATGCTTTGTATTTTGATATCTTGGTGATAATGGACTTAGATACATCAGAACAATGTAAATAATATTTACTATTTTTTTTGTGTTGGAAAAAAAATAGATGAATCAATTTATTAAGTATTTAAATTTTAAAATTAGTGTAATTTTATTTTAACTTTATATTTATTAAGCTTCAAAATATTTTTAAGTATTTAAGCTTTAAAATGGTTTCAATGCATTGTTTTTTAAACTTATATTGGGTTGTAATAGTTTAGTGAGTTTATTAAGTATTTAAATGTTTAAAATTAGTGTAAGTTTATTTTAATTTTAGAATTATTAAGTTTCTAACTATTCTAAAGTTTTTAAATTATTCTGAAAAAAAAATCTATAAAATGAAAATGAATTTATGTTACTTTAAATTAGAACTAAATAAACATATTTCAAAGAAAGAATTAATTTATCAATATAAAAACTATATAGACATAATAAAAATCTTCATTAATTTTATCCCCATAATTATTGACATGAAAAAATCTAAAATGTGGGAGTCCGTGATAAACCTGATGCAGAGGCTCCGTAGGTTTTGAATTCATAAAAATGAATAGTAGGAACTATGGAAGTGCGAAAGCTACGTTTGGTTGGATTTTAGCTACAATGTATGAGTCCGTGATAAACCTGATGCAGAGGCTCCGTAGGTTTTGAATTCATAAAAATGAATAGTAGGAACTATGGAAGTGCGAAAGCTACGTTTGGTTGGATTTTAGCTACAATACTCTGGTTCAATAATTTGTATTTTGTTTTAATACATAACATTTAACAGCAGGAGTGGAAGTATGCGCAGTGATGATGATAAATGTGATTTGATAGATTTAATAAATGTGATGATGATAAATGTGATTTGATAGATTTAACAAAAATCTCACAAATTTTGGTTAATGTTATTAATCAAACGCAGTCAATCCAATTTTTAATCTCATATATAACAAAAATGTTATTAATCAAACACAACAAAAAACTACATAAGAATTGTCTAAGAGAATGCAGCCATCCTGATATTTTTCTGTGTGGTTCAAATAGCTTTTCTGTGTGGTTTAAAAATCACATAACCAGCTACCGCACATGAAGCCAAAAGTGCGCTCAAAAGAATGTACAACTTTAGCTCAAAGTGGTAGGAAGCATATACTTATATTGCGGACATTTTCAGACAAGAACAAGAATATACTAGCTGTTGCTGACATTTTCAGACAACTGTGCGGAGCCTAACATCGCCTCTCTTCAGACCATGTGCGGAGCCTAACATTAGCGCCACATAATAGATCATGAAATCACATAAGCGCCACATAATCTATTATCGCTTTGCATTCACATAATGCAGAATGCAAGTACA
>LPNX010038745.1:36462-54653 GCA_001517045.1 Pseudotsuga menziesii | reverse complement strand
AAAATGTGAACATTTTACATAGAAAAATATTTACATCAAAAATTATAAATAAATATACATATACACCTAAATTTATTATAGTATTTGATGTATTCTCCCCCGCAGTCCATTTCTATGATTGATGGCGAGCACCAGAATCCATCTACAATTTCTGGATTTTGTTTTTGTTTTGGCATCTGCGAGCACCAGAATCCATCTGCAATTTCTGGATTTTGTTTTTGTTTTGGCATCTGGATTTTCCCTTCTACAATTTTCACTTCTAATAATGCAGCAATTATGAACTGATCTCCAGCTTAGATCCAGCAAAGCACATTATCTCTTTATCTGCAATCTGCGATTTTCACTTCAAGAGAAATTATATAAATTTGCTTATCTCTTTATATACAGTCTTTTTCTGTCATGACAGAAAAAGACTGTATAATTGAATCACTGTATAAGAAGTATGTTTTCTCTGAATGACTTCTTGGATTTGCTTCTTTGTATCGACGTGGCATCTAATTAGAATTTGTTTTTAAATTATTCAATCAGATTCTATATATCTAATGACTTGAATAATTTATATAATTAGGATTTGACGGGTTTCATATATCTAATTAGAATTTGTTTTTAAATTATTCATTCCATTTCTATTAATAATTAGAATTTGTTTCATATTCTAATGGAGTGAATAATTTATATAACTGACATAATTTGTTTACATTTTTTTATATTTTTGTTATTAGAATTTGATTGCAAATTCTTTAAAATGTATTTAGTTTAACATGTATATAGTTAATTAGCGTTGTTTAGAACCATACAACACCTTTTATGTTTTAAAGTTTTGAGATTTTATAAAAACATAAAAAAATCCTTTATGCTTTGAATATTATTGATCAAAATGCATATTTTTGACATTGTTTTTGTTTTATAAAGGATTACATACTAAACCATTCAAATTTGATCTTCAAGATGTCGTATACTAATGGGCAACTGAATAACAACAATGTTGAAGATGTAAGAAGCCAACAACGACAACGAGTTAGAAGGCAAGC
Source organism: Pseudotsuga menziesii (assembly GCA_001517045.1). NCBI lineage: Eukaryota > Viridiplantae > Streptophyta > Pinopsida > Pinales > Pinaceae > Pseudotsuga > Pseudotsuga menziesii. The sequence goes on along the minus strand of LPNX010038745.1, from coordinate 53,622 downwards.
TTTCAATCAAATGCAACAACTCGTTGAAATTGAAAGAGAAGAAACGAGGAAACAAAAAAATGAGAGACAAAGATTGCGGCGACAACAAATGACTGATGATCAAAGAGAAGAACAACGAAAAAAAGATCGTGAAAGGAAAAGATTGTAGGTGCAAAGTCAAAATGAGGAAGATAGGGAGGAGCATAGAAGTCAAAATCGTGATAGAGTAAGATCATACAGGCAAAGAAAACAACACGATATAACTAACATAATAGCACAAAATGAACCCATTTCTCTCGCCGGTGCCAATAACCCATTCAATGTACATATGGTGTTAGATCATGAGCAACTTCATACAATGTCCAATGTACCAATTTCTCATGAATATGAAGTGATTGCCCATAAAAAATTTCGTGAAAGAATTGATAAATTTGCTCATATGAATATCAAATATTCTACTGTAAAATTACATGAAAGAAGCTTAAGAATAACAATGTAACAATGTAAGAAGGTGAATAAGAAGAATGTGACATGATGGAGATATTGTTTTAAAACAGATATATTTGATATTCATATTGAATATAACACATATTACAAACAAAATTATATTATAATAATCAGTTAAATAATAATGTAAAAATTGGATTATAAAATATTCTACTGTAAAATTCAATTGCAAAAATAACTAAAAACATATACATACTGTGGATCATCTAAAATATTAATGTTTCCGCCCACGACTGGAACCAGCTTAGATCCAGCTTTACCCGGCTCTATCATGCGCCGAGAGGGATCAAATATTTCGAGGTGCAAACCCTGCTTCAAGAATTGCACTCCAAAAAAGGGTTTGCACCTCGAAATATTTGATCCCTCTCGGCACATGATAGAGCCGGGTAAAGCTGGATCTAAGCTGGTCTTTTTGCTCAAAAACCCATGCACAATCCTTATTTTTCAAACTTCTAGAGGGCATAACTTCTTCATCCAAGTAATTTTTTGAATTTTTTTTTAGAAACTATGTAATTGTTTTTAAGAGAATGTAGTGGTGGAGTTATTTCTCATATTTTAGGAACCCTATGTAACAAAATCCTCGTATTTTATAAATTAGGCCGAAATTTTCTTCTTCATTCATTTTCTTGTTGATAATTTCCTTTTGTACTATCTTAATGGATTCTTACATTGATGTAATGCCACTATTGCAATAATAACTTTCAAGCCAAAAATGGCATGTTGTTTGTTGAAGTGATGCCACTTTTGACAAACATGTTCAATTTGTTAATGAGAACTAAGCTCTTAAAACTACCAACTAGCTCCTCCATGTCCAACAATTTGATATAATATGCTTGTCATGACTTTGCAAGCAAAAATTTCCAACTTGGAGCAATTTCTTATACATGTTGAGATCAAGCTTCCTGCACTTAATAAATATGGATACATTGTATTCACTAATCTTGTGTTAATCCTTCAGATTTTTTTTGAAGTGTGATGTTGCCTTGTCATTGTCTTCCTCCACTTATTGATTTTAATGATGATGTAAAATTTGATGCGTTGAACAATTTTGATCAATACATAGTTTTGTATCCAAATTAATATGCTAGATGGGATATACTGGTCATGGTTTAGAGAAGCATGAGGTCACCTAATAGAATCCATGTATTAATCATTTCATTAGGGAATTTGTTATGGTTCTCTTGCTTCTTGTTTTTAGGAACAAACTAAGGTTTTTACTTTATCTACATCTAAAATCCCTTGAATTGTAGGAGATATAGAGTAGTCTTTCCCTACTTAAAGGAAGCACTCTCACTCTCCTTCATGATATCGATATTTAGACTATCTTTCTTGGCTTTGTAAGAGATCTTCCTATAAATATTTTTTGGAAATGAGAAAGTTGCAAAATATTGGTTCAAATCATACAATTCAAATGTTTTGTGGGTGGAATGATGACCAATTGCTACAACACTTTCAATGCTCTTTGAATTCATCCTACAAACAAGTTTTGTCACTATTCAAGAGCATTTTTCTACACATTAAATACTCAACCTTGTAGCATCATTTCACTCCTTTCGAGTAGTATCACATATTTACGGTACTTCTTGATGGTATGCCTTAATGGTTTTTTCTTCTTTATCACATTTTGTTCATGTTTATGTTGGCGCCATATTTTGCTTGTAGCTAGTATGTTGACCATATCAAAGCTTTGGTATTCCACCTATATGGCATATATTTGTAAACTTAAACACATTCAACCATCATGACAACTTTGGTGTTTGCTTATTTATCATGGAGCACTTGTTCAAATTTGTTTATTTTGGTACCATCTTCTTCTTGGAGCATTTATGTTGGTCACCGACACACTTTCCATTTGGTGCATATGCTTTGGATCTTCTCAAGGTGCTTCAATCCATTACGTCATCTCAACCCCTTTGATGTTTTCCTTTTTGGCACATGTATGGTTATACAACACCTCAAGTATTGATCATACTTCACTCAGGACTTACCAAAAACCACATTATTTCCTTTGTGATCTTTGTCAGGTTGAAGGAAATCGCCATTAAGTAGAGATGATAGGAAATTCCTACTTCTCTTCATCTCCAAGTGATTCTTACAGGGGGATGTTGATGCATAATTGTTTGTAAACACAATTCTATTATGTGTGCAGATCTAATAATTAATTATGCACAATAATAAGCTTTGTCATTTTCAAAAATAAACATTGGAGTTATCAAGATAACACTAAATTACTTTACTTAACTTATCTAGATCTCCCCATGCATTGATGGATCCCAAGTTAAGTTTAGCTTGGAGAACTTATCAATTTTAGGCAAAGTTAGTTGAGTTGTGGCTTAGAAAATTTCAAATAAGTGAGAAGTTAGCATGCAAGCATTTTCTCTATATAAAAGACATAGGTTCTCATTGTGCTATGATGATTGAGATGAGGGAATAATTGAGCCTTTCCTTTACTTCATGGATGTTTCCCTTTAGAGTATTTTACTACATAGTAACCAATATCCATTTGTGGCATGCTGTGTGTTTGTTCTTGTGGTCATATCATACTTTAAACAAGACATAGCTATGTTAAGCAACAACATCCCTATAGAGACAATGTTTCTAACTCCAATTTCAAGACATCATGCCAAGATTCATCTCTACAACAAACTAGTTACCCCCTCACTTCTTCATGGATGTGATGTTCAAAGACCATATTTGGGATAGATAAGTTATAAAAACATTAAGAGAATTATTATCAATATGCTTCACAACTAATCATATTGATAAAACAAAAGAGATCCACACAAAATCATCCTAGCTAAATTTGAGGGTTGTCCTATTTCCACTTCAATAATATTCCATATTATAAATATATTATTTAGGATTCAATGCTTGTTCAATTCTCATCCAAGGATAAAAAGATACCTAAATCTAGCCCTCCAATTTTCTATTATTAAACTTGTTGGACAAGGAATCCTAGGTATAGTTGTATACCAAGGTTTGTAGTCTTCTCCACTAGTTGTATATTGACATAAGAAGGCCTCCCTAGGTTTTTCTAGGGGTGCTCATCTCCCCATGAAAGTAATTAATAAAGGAATTCATGAGGAGATATGCAAGGCCCACTTGAAGGAAATATGCAAATATATAATAAAGCAAGTAACACGTAAGCTCTTATATTCCTCTAAAAATCCAAACTCTAGAGTATCTCAAGAGGATGATATCACATTGTAGGAAGTGTCAATTATCACATATTTAGGTTTATTCCCATCTATTTTAGTTGGTATCAATAGTATACCACATTCCACATGAGAAACAAACTTGCAAGGTTTGTATCTAAGAATATGAGTTCAAAGATCATTCCATCTTCATATGCCTTGTATACCCTTAATTGTTTATAAATTTGCATGGTTCCTTGAGGAATTTTATAAAGGGCCATAACTATTTTACTTTTATTATCCAAGGCATGTTTACATTTTGACATAAAATCATCTTCTCCAAGTCTTTCCATGTTGTTAGACCCAAGCTAATCACTCATAGTTTAAGACCCTAGACCAACCTTGCCACAAATTATTTTGTGACTAGAGTGCATTTATGAGATCAATATGGTTCAACAACCTTTATTACAAATCAACATGAACCTTACACCAATTTCTTCTCAACCTCAAATGTTTTTTTTCCAAAGAAAAAAATCACATTTTATATTCATCAAGACAATAGAAATTATGTTTCTCAAGTGCTTCCCATTATTACAAAATACCAAAACTAGATCGAAAATCATAAAGTTGAGCATATAGGGTCTTTAAAATCTAGCAATAAAAGCATTAATATAAATGTGCCAATATTGTTCACAATCCATGAAATTTGTTCATAATGTTAGACTTCTACTAATTACATCCAAAAGATTGCCACATATGGCTTGCATCTAGTGATGCTTGCCCACCCAAACAAAAAAACTCTTAAGACAAAATTAGGAACAAAATCACTAAATAATATATAAAACATATATGTTCAACAACAAAGCCAAAGCAAGAAAACTTGTGATCCTTTTAAAAATTTGGAAATGTAATGCCCCACTGGTAAGTCCCAGACATATGTGATTTTGTTATCTGTTAATATGGTGGAAATAGGTTCCTTGACCATGGACCATGGATTTATTATTATTAGTAATAGTAGTAGTAGTAATATGGATTTATTATTATTAGTAATAGTAGTAGTAGTATTACTACTACTTACCTATAATAAAATATATAACTCAACATGGACAATAAATGTGGTTGGGGGGTCTTGGATTCCATATGTGAGGGGGTTGGGGATTAAGAGTTGTTGCTCTCTTGAACATTACTCTATGTTTCCTATTTTTTTTATTGGACTATGGAGGTCCTATTACGCCTACTTGATGTTTTGCATGCACCCATGCACCTGATTTGAGTTGTCTTCAATTAATCAGAGTAAACTGGGGTCAATTCAAGTTGTCTTCAATCAACTAGAGTGATTTCAGGAAAATTTGAGTCCGTCTTGGTGCAATTGAGTTGTCTTCAGTGCATGGGAGTGATTTTGGGGGAGTTCGAATCAGTCCTGGTAAATTCGAGTTGTCTTCAGTGCATGGGAGTGATTTAAGGAGGAATTGAGTCAGTCTTAGTGAATTTGAGTTGCCTCTAGTGGCTGGGAGTTACCAGTGAATTAGGGCCAATCTAAGTGGATTCGAGTTAATCTTTGGAGAACTCGAATGATCATCCCATTATTTGGAAAAAGCCTCAGTGAATTAGAGTTTCTTGTTAGTGAACCTGAGCTAGCCTATGCCAATGAATTTGAATTTCTATGAAGGGATTTGAATTGGCATTCATCCATCATTCTTGTTTTTGCAAGGTTTCTCTCTCGGGAATTTGAATGCTTATGGATGGATTTGATTTGTCATTTTGCACATAACTGTCACACCCTCTTGTTTGCAAGGGGAATCAAAAATCATGTGAGGGTGAATGTAAATTGATCTATTCCAGTGTGGAAACTAGATAGATTTGGTATTGAACACGGAAGTACCTTGAGAACCCTTATTTGTCTCTGATCTAGTCACGCAATTCCTAAGGGTGGATGGTGATGTTCCGAGGGACTGGATCGGTGTAGGGAATCCTATTATACAGGGAAGTGTTGATGCAGAGAAGATAAGCAATGAGAGAATGTGTTGTGTCTCTCAAGTTATGGCCTGAGTTTTATTTGTTTGAGATTTGATTAGTGAGTTCCCTAACATGTGAATCCATGGCCTCATCTCGAGGAGACCTATTCAAGTATTTGGCTTGACTATGTCTAAAGATGGGCAAAACATTGTCATGTTGAAGCTAGTTGCGCTATTCAGATATACGTATTTTATTTGGGTATTATTCCTTATGTATTTTGTTGCATATGTGCTTGTGGAGGCTGGGATTATCTCTAATATGTCATGTTGTATATTGGTTTATATTCTCATGATATATGGTTGAAATTATAGTGTTAAATTGGTAGTTCATCAAGCAGGTTTATTATATGTATTATTACTGCTATTAGATGATGCTTTATTTATGTTTGTTGGGAGCAATAGATCTAGTGTTTATGTTTATTGTATGGTTGTAGATGACAGCATTTGGATCTAATATATTATGAGTTTAATGGTGTGGGTTAGAGTCGTAAAATCTTATTTATTATAGTGTCATAATTATGTTTTATTGGAATATCTTAATGTTGATTTGCTTATAGTCGTAAAACTGAATTCTATTAACAAATATAGATCCAAACTAATTAATTGGTTAAATGGTGAGGCACAGCTACCCATAGATGTGATGATTATATTTAATTCATATGTGAAAAAGTTACTAGACCTTAACCTTATGGTATTCAAGTTACCATCACATCGCATCGCATGTACATTTGGGGAATAGTTAATGATTGGAAGTGTCTTCCTTTTAATGGCTGATTGTTTTTATTTATTTGGCTTGTTGGCATGCTGACCTAGCCTTAGAGAACCTTATTATGTTATGCATTGTTTAGAATCAACCCTTCCCCTTGTTAAAATCCAGTGTACTCGACCTTGGTGGTGTAATTGGGGTTTGGGTACATCATAGGAAACCAAAGAGATAGTCACTCCATCCCTATATTCACCCACAACCATAAAGCCTTCTACCAAGCGTTGTTCTTCCTTTGACAATGTATCTACTTCCCCGTTGAAATCCATGTAAATATACATGAAAGAAATGTTGTCAAAGGATGGTACTACATTTTTTACTTGGTCAACTAAAGCCCTAAGCTAAATATTTGGCTTGTTGGCATGTTGACCTAGCCTTAGAGAACCTTATTATGTTGTGCATTGTTTAGAATCAACCCTTCCCCTTGTTAAAATCCAGTTTACTCGACCTTGGTGGCGTGATTTGGGGGTTGGGTACATCATAGGAAACCAAAGAGATAGTCACTCCATCCCTACATTCACCCACAACCATAACGCCTTCTACCAAACATTGTTCTTCCTTTGACAATGTATCTACTTCCCCATTGAAATCCATGTAAATATACATGAAAGAAATGTTGTCAACGGATGGTACTATAACTTTTAGTTGGTCAACTAAAGCCCTAAGCTAAATATCTGGAACTTGCAGTGTTCCTACCATCTAGCTAATCACAAGTAAATAACCACCAAAATATTTACTTGTTTGATATCTCTATCCAAAGCACGCTTCATGAGAAATCTCAAGGCCATAAACTCAACATAATTACTAGATTTAGCACCTAGACCTACTTTGAAGCTAACTTTGTGCACATCTTAAATATGTGGAATATCACCAACCCTACTAAAGTTATTAGGCCCTTTCCTAGCCTCATTAAAAAATCCTATGCTTGCAACCTATCAATACACAAATCACCAAATCATCGAGAATGTACATGATGGGGAATGATTTTACAATGAGACATTAGAAATTTAACTTCTAAGAAAAAACTTGAAAAGAAGGAATATTTTTGTCCTCAAATATCTAGAAATTCCTGCCAAGTCATATTCCCCAAGGGATCAAACATGGTAATGCCCTAAAATCCTTTAGCTCTTTCTTATGCACCAGTCCACACATTAGTATTGCTTTTACATTGTTTTGCCTCCCTATATTTGTTAGGCATATGGACAATTTATCAATGAGAAATGGTTTCATCTTCATTTTTATATAACAAACAGATCCTAAGACCATGTTTATTTCTCATCTACGAAACTTTCCATGTCGAGGCCTTATTTTCTAGAACCAACAAAAGAATTTTTTTGACCTCAAATGTCTTCTTTCTCAAAGTTTTCATTTTTTACATTATGTTCTACTTCTTTGATGTTTTACTTTGTGAAAGATGTCTATGCATGTGTATTGTATCTATGTACCTTTATTTTCTAATCCCATTCATAATATTTAGCAACTAGTAAACATAATATATAAATTACATTTTTAAAAAATGAATGTTCATTTACCATATGAATTCTTAAAAAACAAAATGGTAGTATCATGCTTAAGTTGGAAAATTAGATATCCAAATAAATTAGCTAACATTCTACATTTGTTAGATACATTGATGTTAGTTATTAGAGTTAGAACTTTTAATTTTGAATTAAAACCAGCATAAACCATTAAGCACGAGGATAAAAATACTCATGTAAATCTCTACATTTAAAAGATTTTTTTTTTTTTGTTAAACATTTTTTGTGGTATAACTTGCAACATCAGAAATTTTACCACTTTTGTTTATCAACGTGTTACATCCATGATACATCTTTTCCGCCTAATGCCATATGCTTCTCTGGTAAAAAAATGGTCCTTTGAGAGTGCTGACCATTTTTTTAATGTTTAAATGCAATTTTTAGAAAGGATAGGAAGTATTATTTCTAAATATAGACTTCGATTCTCATGTCTTGGATTACAACAGTGGAGACTTAATGATCCTCTGAAAATAATCGTTCAGTATCAGAGAGCTTTTCAAGGTATGGAAACACTCAACTAGAAATTTACATAAATATTGTCGAGGGCTATCTACATGAACATAACACAACTTTTTGTTAGCAGCACCACCAGTGGTAGCCTGGTAGGTTTTTACCACACTTAGAATAATTGACATCCTAAATTAGGCTTTCTAAGGTAATCTAGTGTGCACAGTCAGTTGTTGGAGCTGCAACTGTCATCAGCTGTTAAGTTGGCAGGGCTTAAAAAAGCAACACAGCCAAAAGATGGAGCTGAATATTTTTTATGAACAACTCTCAGCTTAGTTCTTCTTGCATTCAGGTGGAAGTTAACCATGAAGTGTGCACATTCCCTGCAAAAAGTCAAATAAATGTAATTACCTCACAATGTACAGAGTTGACTAAATGTGCACAAATCCTAAAATATTCCATGTGCTGTCTGCACATTAGTCAATCTTTACTATATCTAGGATTAGATATAATTCAGACAGTATATGAGTAGACTAGTGCCAACATATAGTTGATCAATACACAATTGTTTGGCTGTAGATGATCAGCTATGTTTTGGTTATTATAATCTACAGGTTGCATACCTGTAATTGTTGAAGAAACATTAGATATATAGGCTATCTTTAGAAGGATAACTTGCTAAAACCAAGAAGACTTACTTGAGTTCTGCTTCAAAGTAGCCTGTGTGAAGGATAAGTGTTTTACTCCAACATGGATCCTTCTTTAAAGTGCATTGAGCAGTGTAGACAGCAGCAGCAGCAAGCATTGATGGACTGTATTTGATCATTATGTAATGAAGCAAACACAGCTCGACCAAGAAGAATGCCAGATTTTCCATCTGAAGCATTTTGATAAAAGATATTAGAATTCATAAATGTAGAAGAGAATTGTAAGAATAAAGATGAAGGAAAGACATTTTAACCAAGAAGAAGGCAAGATTTCGGAGGCATTCTGAAAGCAGATTTGATCAATTCAGCACAGGATTGTTCCGACAATATAAAAAAAGCGGCAGGGTTCAGATCTTTACCACTTTGTCAGGACCAGCTGCCTTCAGAAACCTGACGAGGAATACGTATGGAGTGGGAACTGTAAGATTGAATCTCAGTTGATTTAATATTGTATGCTCCTGAGAAGTATTATCATCAAGTTATCAGTTAAAATGCGTCTTTGGAGACTATATTGTAATCCAATGAAAAACAGAAGATCAGTTAGAGCTAATTACCATGGCCACTATCTGTTCTGATGTGTATCTTTCTGGCAAGAAGTGGAGCAAGTCATTGACCTGTGGCCAAGTACGAACTCGTTATTTTACGTCAATATTTTGTAAGTCATTAATGCACTAGTTTTTGTACTGACGTCAGCACAAAGGGATACTTCTCTAGGAGTAGAGAGTTCTGTTCAATAGAGAGCGTGTGCAAGTGTGTATGTATTTTTCAAGACCCCAACAGGCCTTCTATTAACTACTAACTATTTCTCTATGGATGTCAGTATGTCATCCTACCTTTGGAGGCCAGATTTCTTCGTATTTGCAAGCTATAAGCATTGCAGTGATCCCTACTAATTGTAATTTCCTCTTTGTAACAATCTCAGTAGAAAGATATCTATCAATGATGTTCAGAGTGAGATACAATGTCTCTGGCATTAGTCCAGATTTCACATGCACCTGAAAATTTAAGATTTTGAAGTCAAGACTAAGAAATGGCCAATATAAACCTCTTCTAGATCTAATCTTAAAAGCAAATGGGACTAGCATAGGAACAGAATTGTACCTCTATCAACCAATCAATTAAGACTTCCCTCATCTTCTCATTGATTTCAACCTGCCTTGTCATATAATCTGGAGGTACACAGCTAACAGTCTGGAATATGGGGCTACCAATTTTTACATAAGGAAAATATAAATTTACCTTTCAATTCACAAAAAACACATTCATTGACAGAGAAACATACCTCAATCTTCCGGTAGAACTTGTAAATATCTTCAACATATTCAACAACTGCCAATTGGTCTTCAAGCTCTCCATCATCAATGCTAGGGAGAACCTCATGGAAGTCCCTGCATGCATCCTGAAATACCCTTATCAAGATTATTAATCATTTTCATCCCACTTAATGTCATAAATAAATACAAAGAAAGCTTAAGACTATAAAATCCAATAGTAAATGTATGTGGATGTGGGTGCCTTTGATCTGTGTATGTTTGTATTTGAACCAGTGCTAGACAAGATCAGTGAACCAATACAACTTAACTTTTAAGTGTTAAGACAGACCTCACTTTGTGTTGCTAGCATTGCAGTCAATGATTGTGTTCTGGGTTTCCTTGCTTTCAGTTGGATAGATGTTTTTAATCTGCTTTCTTGTGTACATGAATCTATGCTATCACTAACAGAAATGACAGTATAGCTGCTGGAGCTGCAATTATCTTCAACAGGTAAGTTGGCAGGACGTAGGAAAGCAACACAGCCAAAAACTGGAACTGAATACTTCTTATGAACAACTCTCAGCTCATTCCCTATTGAATTCAGGTGGATGTTGACCATCAAGTGTGCACATTCCCTGGGACAAGTCAAATAAATGTTATTATCTCAATATGTACAGAGTTGACTAAATGTGCACACACCCCAGACATTTCAATGAGCACATAAGTCAATCTTTACTATAGTCTGTATTAGATAGACAGAATGTGAGTAGATTAGTGCCAAGTTCCAACATATAGTAGATCAATGCACATGTATTGACTGTAGCTGATCAACTATGTTGGGTTATTATAATCTACAGATTGCCTACCTATAATTGTTGAAATAATGTAAGATGCCTACACAGTCTTTAAAAGCAGGATGCCTTGTAAGTTATAAGCTAGAAGACTTACTTGAGGTCTGCTTCAGAGTAGCCTGTGAAAAGGGCAAGTGTTTTACTCCAACATGGATCCTTCTTCAAAGTGCATTGAGCAGTGTAGACAGCAGCAGCAGCAAGCTTTGATGGACTGTATTTGATCATTATGTGATGAAGCAAACACAGCTCAACCAAGAAGAATGACATATTTTCAATCTGAAGCTCTTAATAGTACAGCAGAAGAATATTAGACCAGAAGAAAAGTTTAAACCAAGAAGATTTTCCGAAGCATTTTGAAAGCAGATTTTATCAATGCAGCAGAGGATTATTCCGACAATTTAAAAGAAACATTCACCATTTTATCAGGACCAGCTGCCTTCAGAAACCTGATGAGGAATACATATGGAGTGGGAACTGTAAGATTGAATTTCAGTTGATTTAATATTGAATGCTCCTGCCAAGTATTATGATCATTTATTTGTCAAACTGCATCATTGGAAATTATGCCGTAATCCAATGAAAACTAAAGATTTCAGTTAGAGCCTACTACCATTGCCACTATCTGTTCCGATGTGCATTCTGTTGGCAAGATGCGGACAAAGTCATTCACCTGCAGCCAAGTACGAACCAGTCCTTTTTATGTCAATAATTTGTAAATCATTATGCTATATGTTTTGTGGTGTTGTTGGCACAAAGATTTTTGTTCTATAGGAAATGAGATTGGTGTTTACCCTATTAATTGTGTAAGTGTGTATATACCTTTCAAGAACCAACCACGTCCTCTATTAACTAGATCTATACACTAAAGGTTTCCTTACACCCATCCTTATGGATGTCTGTAAGTCGTCTTACCTTTGGAGGCCATATTTCTTCATATTTGCAAGCTATAAGCATTGCAGTGATACCCAGTAATGGTAATTTCCTCCTTGTAGTAATGTGAATAGAAAGGTATCTATCAATAATGTTCAGAGTGAGATACAATGTCTCTGGCATCAATTCAAATTTCAGATGCACCTGAAAAATTTAAGATTTTGATATCAAGCCTAAGAAATAGCCCATATAAACGTCTTCTAGTCCTGGGCTTGATAGTAAATGAAACTAGCATGGGAACAAATTTGTACCTCTATCAACCAATCAATCAGGATTGCCCTCATGCTCTCATTGATTTCAACCTGCCTTGTCATATAATCTGGATGTATGCAGCTTATTATCTGGACATATAGCGCTACGAATATTTACTTAAAAAATAATTACCTTAGAATTCCCCAATTACTGCAATCAATGACAGAGAAACGCACCTCAAGCTTCCGGTAGAAGTTATATATATCTTCAACATATTCAACAACTTCTAATTGGTTTTCAAGGTCTCCATCATCAATACTAGGGAGAAGCTCATGGAAGTCCCTGCATGCATCCTGAAATTACCCTCATCAAAATCATTGATCATCTTTATCCCACTTACATCATAATAAACACAGAGATATCTTAAGTCTATAAAACCTGCTAGTAATTGGGTGTGGATGTGGGTACTTTTGGCTCGTGCATATTTGGATTTGAACCAGGGCTAAACAAGAAAAGTATCAGAGAATTAATAGCATTTAAAGCAATTGGACAGACCTCTCTTTGAGTTGTTAGCATTGCAGTCAGTGATTGTACTCGGGTTTTCCTCGTTTTCAGTTGGCTAGGCCTTTTAAATCCACCATCTTGTGCAGTTGAGTCCTTGCTATCACTGACAGAAATGACATCCTTCAGCATAGCTGTGGCATACTGTGCCTCCCTTCTAATAGTGTGTCTCTGTTTGTTTCCCCAGACTACTCTTGCCTCTGATTGTTCTTCTTCCTTAACAACAATCTCTGCCTGGGATTGCTGTAATCAAATGAGAGAGATTTTGTGAGGTCTCCTGCTCGGGCTCACAGAAAATAGAGAGCAGAATGAGATCCCTGGAATAAAAGAAAGGCATCAAACTAAACAAGCCCAGAAAATAGAATACTGGACAGGAAGATCAGGAAACAGGTTGACAGCACAGAGGTTTTGTCTGGCTGCTAGTTCAATTGTCCCGAAGGTTGTCCTTAAAAAAACAACCTAGACCCTTTTCAACAATTATACTAGAAAACAATCTGTAGGGTTGCTAACTGGCTCTGTTTAAACTTACCTGAGTGCTGGAACTCTCTACTTTGTTGACATTGACAACCATGTTTACTCGAGACCTCCTGAAACAGTAGTTAGTCCACAAGTTTAGGAGAGAATATTTGAGGCAGAAATCACCAAATAGAACAACAGAACCGCAAAAACAGAAATCCAATAGCAGAAAGACAAGGCTATTGGCAGGGAGTTGATTTATTATATGACATAATAAACAATAAATAACATCAAACAACATACTCTGTGACACCATCTTTGTTGATATTGCAGTTGGCGTTCAGAGCTCCCACCAAATTGCCAATATCACCCAAGGCCCTCCTATTGTTGTCCATGGCTGCCAGTGCCTTCTTGTTTGGTGCTGCCATTGCAGGACCTGCAATTTGCATACACAATTATCAATAAACACTCCCCACGAAATCTAATCTCGCATTTAAAACTAGTGGAAGTTTTCAAGATACCCACTTACCCTCTGATGCAGCATCTGGCTCGGAAACAATGCGCCTGCGGAGGTTGTATTCCTGTACTCAAAAGTACCAAAAACAAAATCCTAAACATAAAATTGTCTTTATTTCATATTTGACAGAAAATCCAGCTATTGCAACTAATAGTTACAAGCAAATTACCCTTACCGTGGAAAACATTTTGGCTTTTGGAACTGAAATTTGGTAGCCCGGACTGTTTCAGCAGATTTTTAATACAGCAAAAAAGACGCTTACCCTCTGCTTACCGATGACAAGATTTCTCCCAAAGCTTTTCTTGGCATATGAGACTGACTACAAAAGGAAAACCAGAAGGTTGTTTAATGAGCTCATCTTCAAAGTAATTGCACATATAATGCAAAACATACTAGGCCTAGGTGTTGAACAGCCCAAAAGGCTGCTCAGCTGAGCTTCTAATAACATCATCTCAGAATCACGCCCATTCAAGCCCAAAACTACAAATTCAGCTATAGTAAGTTCCATATTAGGCACAAGGGACTAGTCAAATATGAGCAAAATCCATATTCATGGCATGGAACAAACCTGTGCTGTATTTTCTGATGTGGGTAAGGGGCTCTGCTCTCTCGCTGAGTGAATGAAGAAAAGATATCATTATAGCCACAATTTTGAAATACGAATGAACTGGGAATTGAATTTGAATTCGAAATCCCCAAAAGAGTCTTAGTAAGCACAACGGCATATCCCCTGGATGGTATTCCTCTACAGATGAACGGCTATATCGCTCGCGTCTCACATCTGACGTCTGTGTCGTACGGCATACGGCAGGTTTCTTTTTTTAAGTGAAAAAGCGTTTGTGGCTTTTGGAGGTAAATTTACCGGCAAATAAAATTATATTTAATAAAAAGAAATTAGTTCAAGGGAGGCTTCACGGCCGTAATTAGAGAGTTCATTAGGTTTATAACCAAAATTGTATATGTTTTAAAAATATACCTTTGTGTTCGTGACTATTATTATGATTATGTATCAGTAACCTGCAGGCCTGGAATTTGACTTTCCACAGAACGTTTTTTTCATTTTTACCCGTCAAAACGTTTTTTTCATTTTTACCCGTATTTGACGGGTGCAAATTTTTTTAACACGTCAATGTTTGACGTCCTCCATAATTTTCGAACCGTCAAACTGACGTCCAGTCGTATTAATCACACGTCAAAATCTATGGTAGTAGCCTAGCTGCCTAGTAGGTACTTGCAGTTGCAGTCTGAGTCGTAAGTGTCTCATATAATGATCGTAGTTGGATCTTAAAGTGCTGAATCGCTGATCCAACTACCAACACTCATTGCTTTCCCTTAGGCTAATAGCCAAAATTTAATGCCAAAAATAGTTGCTGCAACTGCCATTGAATTGTCTCGTACGTGTCTCATATAATGATCGACTGTCTCAGGTCTGTTAGTTTCCATGCGTCAAAATAAGGGAGGCGTGTAATCTTGTAGAACCGAGTGTCTCTCTGGGTTTTCGAACAAAAAACGCACTTCATATTTTCTTCCTTTTTGCGCGTGGAGCCAAGTGACGATTGCTAAATCACCGCGACTCCGCGAGTCATAAGGTAACAAAAAAGTGAAGCAGCAAAGCCTAGAGGATCGCAATTGCAAAGGCTCAATTGGGTTTTACCTGTTCCAGGTTTGTTGCAAAGAGCTTGGTCTCAAATTCTTTTTTTTACGATTTTTTATGAAGATTTATATAGCTTGGTCTCATTGAAGAAAAATGCCTCTCATCATTTGGGTTACTGAACAAATGAATGTTGGCTTCAAGGTTTTCACTTCGTCTTATTTGGTTCACTTCTTTGCAATTTGCAAGTTACTGAAATATCGTAATAAAAGAACCCTATTGAAATAATTTTTTTAGGGTTTGGTAGATGAATTTCATATGCCCGAAAATTAGAACCCCCATGCTGATCAGTTCAAATTTCCATGGCATATTTCAAATGGGTTATTTGGAATTGTTCTAGCTTTGGTCTCCTAGTAAAAGGGTTTTCGCTGGAGATATGGCTCTAAAAGTTCCAACACGATTCATTATCAATAATTTGCGTCTGGCTTTAAAAACCTATTTCCTTTTGAATTGCTGTCCAGTGATGGGCATTTATTAGTACTGTCGGAAATGAAATTCTTACTGCAATCTCTGAGCCATCTTCATCGCGTGCTCTGAATCCTGATCACTATATAACCACCCTCAATGGAGATTATATAAAAAATAAAAGTTGGTATAGAATTATTTGTGGTAGCTCAGTGAGTATAGAATATGGGTAGAGCTCCCTGCCATGAAGAAACGGGCTTAAAGAAGGGCCCCTGGACTCCTGAAGAGGACAAAATTTTCCTCAATTACATTCACCAAAATGGGCCTGGGAGTTGGCGTGCTGTTCCTAAGTATGCAGCTATGTATATATCATATTTATATATATACACATCCATATATATTATACTGTTCTCTTTATTTATGTGTGCTTGCATGTCTGTACTGATAACAGGTGAATACATGTTCAATATATATAAACTCTGAGTGCAAACTACCATAGGTAGCTAGTAGCTTGACCTGTGAATCTGCACTGAGTAATAGCCAGTCTCATGTTGCATGTTCAATTTCTTGGCAATTGTTTCTGTGGGTTGGCCTAAATTTCTGGGCCAATCAGTTTTGTATTCTA
The DNA here is from genome assembly GCA_001517045.1 of Pseudotsuga menziesii. Taxonomy (NCBI): domain Eukaryota; kingdom Viridiplantae; phylum Streptophyta; class Pinopsida; order Pinales; family Pinaceae; genus Pseudotsuga; species Pseudotsuga menziesii. The sequence goes on along the minus strand of LPNX010038745.1, from coordinate 37,091 downwards.
TTCATGAAAGGAGTGAATTCTATCTTAATAATAACTCCATTTTTTAAATATAATTTCTTTTGACCAGAAGGTAGGTTTGTCATTAGTTAAGTTACATCGAACCATGGATGTGTGTTTGCATGTCTATACTGGTAACAGGTGAATACATGTTCTATTTTTATATAAACTCTGACTGCAAACTACCATAGGCTAGGCAATTGTTTCTGTGGGTTGAATTTCTTGGCAATTGTTTGTGTGGGTTGGCCTTAACGTTATCTTTGGGCCAATTGGTTTTGTAGTCTATTCATCTTAGGAGTGAATTCTATGGTAATAATAACTTTATTTTTTTAGGTAGAATTTTTTATTCACTGGGTATGGGGATTGGGATTGTACTTCACCAACCTTAATATGGTTGGATTTTTGGTATCAATGCTATTTAAACCTATCATAGCTTAAGAAGGTCTTAACCATACCCTGCCACCAACTATTCTACCTCTCAAAAATTTCCAAGTAAAATTCTTATAGATACTTTGCCTTGATCCATTTTAATCCAAATATGTAAAGGTCGCAGAGTTTTCTAACAATTCCAACCTCAATTCTGCTAGGAATCAATTCTGAGAGCAATTGAAACTCTAAATTGAGGTTACCAT
>LPNX010038745.1:6713-36138 GCA_001517045.1 Pseudotsuga menziesii | reverse complement strand
TCATAGAAATATAGATCTCTCATATCACTGTGCTTGGGATCTGATCTCACTGTAATTATCTCTTCTACCGAAATGGATGAACAATTTCTGAAGACCTATGACCATGGTTTTTCCAGCAGGCCCGCAATCAGTTCTTCAAAAATCATGGTATATGATTCCGTAGATGTGTTCTTTTCTCGCTACAGGTATAATTGAAGGCAGTTACGAAGGATATCGTTATAGAGTTGTTGAGTCCCAAAAGGCTTGAATCCTTCTGTTTCCAAAGAAGTCTCGGTTAGGGTCCATTATCTTCTTGAAGAGTGCGTCAGGCTTTCTAATCCCATTGTGGATGTTAGTAAAACAATATCAAATGTAGCAGTCAAATGAGGAGGAATCCTTAAGCACTTTAGTGTGTTTTTTAAGAAGATATTGCATTGGAAGCTAATAGGTCACCACGATGCAACCAAAAATTGTCTAAAACACTAATTTAACTTCCACAAATGCTTTGAAATAACCTGAAAAAGGCCAAAAGCATTTTTCCACTAACCAAGACTAAAATGCCTTTGATACTTACGTGGCTAAAAAAATGTGTACAATCTAGGAGAGATCATAGACTAACACCTTCGCTTTATAGGTTGCCTTGTTGCTGGTTGTACACATTTTTAGTGTAGTTGTAGGTTTTATCCCAGAACTTCTGCTCATGTTATGGTATATGCCTCCAACGCTTTCATTATGGAATTGGGATGATTGGCTACACGATTTAACATGAATTTTGTTTTTTGCGTGTATTTTGTTTCTCTTATATTTTGTGTGTTCGTTTTAGTCAATCCCTATCTTTTATTATAGTGGGCAGAGAACATCATTCCCTGTTATTTGAAAACTCGACATAAAACAGCAGCATCCTGTGGATTTTACATCAAATCACACTTAAGTATAACCTAAAAAAATATTTGATAAGCATAAAGAAATTTGACAGGCACCAAATTGCCTAGGACGTAAAATGACAGTCACCAAAAACTCGAAAACGTCACCAAATTTTCAAATGACAAGCACTGGAAATTTGAAATTCCAGGCCTGGTAACCTGGCAGAGGAGCCAGACTGCAATTGACCCAACTAGAATTGAATCTTTGACCTTTTGCCAACCAGCTGAGCTAGATGTCATGAAAAAAAAAAATTAAATCTAGGCAAGGCAAACTTTGGCTCAAATGCCATATCATGGTTAAACTAGTGAAAAATTGACAAAAATGTTACTTTGCAAGATATAATAACTTTTAAAATGTTATTCATTTGAGTTTAAAGAAAAAATGTGGAGTGAAAAAAAATGAGAGGTTAAAATAAAATTAAGATTCTATAAAGAGAACATTAACCCTAATATAGAAGATCAAAAAGATGCCATAGCTTTGATTCAACCAACTTTGGTTCAAGCTAGGCAGGTCATAGCATGGTTAAATCATTGAGGAATTAACAAAAATATCAGTTTGCAAGATATAATAACATAAAAATATTGTCACATTTAAGTTTAAAGAGAAAACGTGAGGTGAGAATATTTAGAAGTTAAAAGAAAATTAAAATACTATAAAGAGGTCATTTACTATAATATGGAAGTTTGAAAATATATATCTCTATTAACTAGTTTGAAGAAGAAAATTAATATAGCCAAAATAATAACGAAACTCTCGTGAGCTTTATAGTGAAACAAGACGTTTGACAATTCCTAAAACACTGTGGGTGGAAAAGACTTGTCATTTCTCTGAGACTACCAGTGTTGAGGATGAAAGTCACTTCTCTTAGAAAGCCATGTTTACACCCGCATTACATCGAAGTTTCATAATCTTTGCTACAATACAAGCCTCTTTAACCTTCCAACATGTCACAACTATGCTGACCTAAAAACACTTATTTCTAAGCTTTTTGAACATCGAAATAAAATTTACAACAATCCAAGTAATCATCTTAATCTTAAAGTCTGACAGATCAAAGTTAATATAAATGAATGCTAACTACCATTATCATCATCATAATGTAAAGAAATATAATATAAATATAATGTAAAAAGATGAAATACAAGTAAAACCAATATAATAATCATTAAATATGAAAAGAATTAACCATATTTTTTAAATAAAAATTGCATAAATTAATTAATTATAAATCATTCTTAAAACTAAATTTTAATATTATTAATATTTATATAATTTTAAATGTGATTTAAATAAACTAAATTCCAACTCATTTTAATTAAACTAAACTAGAAGAAAGTAAACCATTCCAAATAAAATTGCTTACACCATTTCATAATAAATAGAAGTTTAATTAATATTAAGAATGAGTCACAACTAAAATAAATGTATATTGTTAAAAATGAGTCACTACCAAATTCTCGAGACAAAGCGTATCCCCATGTATTCGTTTTGATATGAAGCGTAGCTAAAAATTAGTGAATAAAATCCTATATAATATATATAATAAAATTTTATTATATGAAATTTTATATAATAGTTAATAAAATTTTAATAGGTTAGTTTAAGTAGTTGAGTGTTGTAAGTTGTTAGAAGAAGGTTTTGGGGTTAAATTTTTAGGTGGCTATATAAAAGCCTCATTTAATGTCCCCACCTTTTTTAGTCGAAAAAAGCATTCCTTGCTATTCTATTGATTCAAAGGAATTTGTTACATCAGCGAGTCAACATAATAGCCACCCAAACAAAGCTGGGCCAAGCAAAAACAAACATAATAGTAGCAAATTCAAGCAATACAGTCATATGAGGCTAAACTATCGGAATCTGGGCAACATATATAGTAAAGTACCTCTCATAAATGACATCTAATCGAATCTGTCATCACTGTCCCTAGAGAAAAAATGAGGAGCCCAGAGACACTATCCAAGTAGAGCAGGTTAAAACTCTCCAAATCTAGAGACATAAAAATCATCTCAACCAAAAACCTCTCAGCAGGAGTCAAGAGACTAATAATGTCCCCACCTTAAGATACATGTTAAAAATATAGGATACTACAAAGTATATGTTTCTTTGATATGATATGTTTATTTTTGTATTTTTGAAATGATAATTTGTTTTCCAAACAAAATCATAATCTTTATTAAACAAAAAGATTACATTTTTAAGATAATCATGAAAAATCATGTTATATCTGAGGTACATTCCATATCCATCATATTTAGGTCCCAGAAATTATCTTCTATACTAGAAGCTATCTAAATTATAAAGCATCTTGAAGCCAAAATCCAAATTCTCTCTAAAATAAGCCTCAAAGATATTGTCATAAAAAACAACAAATTTCTAACCTCTTAGTCTATACAAAATCTTATTAGAAATTGATCAGCCTATCACCAAAACAAATTTCATAAATCTGATTGACTCTGATAGAATTCAAGGTATCACCCTGTATTACATAATAATACCCTTGTAATCTAGTGGTACTTATGATAAAACCTGCAAAGATCCACTATTGTAAGAGTTATAGCTTTCAACAATGAACCAAGTACCTTCCTGCAATTGGGTACCTGCATTTGCAAGTTCATCAACGAAAATATTCATTTCCATATAAACATGCTTGACATCCACATGATCCAATTGTTCTTTAACTATGCACACCACATCTAACAAGGGAACTAACTGAATATTATGGATTATGTTATTTCCATTTAGCCAGTAGGTAATTACTTGGGAATCCCCAAAGATCTGCAAATTTTTTACCTCTTTCTCCACTACCAAATGTAACCGAATCTTGACATCACTTAATTCAACAAAATTACTAGAACCATCTCCTAGTCCAACTTTAAAACTGGACCAATGACTGTCTGATAAGTACAGAATACCCCCCGTGCTGCATAACCTCTGCTCCCTTTTAGTTGATCCATAAAACAAAACCCAAGGTCTACTCCGATCTATAGATTCTTCTACCACCAATCTGTTTTTTATGGAAATATTACCTTGTGGAAAGTATCTCAACACCCCAAGACTTTGAAAAGCACATTGTATTGGAAGAAAGGACTTGTCCTCAAAAAAACTGGAGTTTTTGGCTTTCCAAATACTCCAAGAAACAATCAAAGGCGAAAATCTAAAATCTCTTACTTCTTCCTTTGAGCACCATTCCTTTAAGCATAGCTCCACTGTGTCCCCAATCCACATATTTTTCAGATTTAATTTGCATTCTATTTCCTTCCAGACACATTTAGTATAGGAACAATGGACTGCTAGGTGACAATTTGTTTTTTCACCTTCATTACACAAATAGCATCTTCAAGGTCCCTCTCTCCCTTTTCTTCTAAGAACATCCCAAGTAAGTGTTTTATTAGACAACAAAAATCACATGAAGGTTTTCGTTTTTAATGCACATTTAAACATCCAAACTACCTTCCACCACCATCCATGTTCGGGTTCCTCACTTTCTTTTCATAATTGAATATAACCTGCTTTTGGAGAATAGATTTCATTTTTTTTTTAATCCTAGGCGAGCACATCCTCATTCCTAGAAAGCCTTGTATTAAAATATTTCAGTTAGTCTATAAAAACTTTCCAAATGAACCTATTATTATGATGCACCACGAGACCTAAATCTTTTTCTTAAAACCTTGTATTAAAATATTTCAGTTAGTCTATAGAAACTTTCCAAATGAACCTATTATTATGATGCACCACGAGACCTAAATCTTTCGCTTTAAGCCAGCCTTGACCCATAATTGATGTAGATCCCAAACCAACTAAATCTTTAAAGGAAAAAATACCTTGATGCCATAAATGTTCGAGAATATGTTCTTTGAAATGATATGTTTAGAATAGAAAATTTGAATTGAATAAGAATTTACTTTATCCTATATGGAATGGATATTTTGATTATGTTATAATAAGTTATTCATTACTATACATTTTGAAAATAAAGTACAAAACTTAATCCTTTAACTAAATTAAAATATGAATTTATATATATATATATATAAATATAAAATATTGTTATTAATATTTTTTTTCAAGAAAAAAAAATTGTTGTATATTTATGTTGAAAGATGATGTATTTTTCACGTTTAAGATTTACTTCTCAAGTAAATATACAAGCATTCATAGCTCTTATTCTATTGCTACTGGTAATCTTCTTTACATTTGATTTATCATTTTTCTATATAAGTTTAGTTCATGTTTATACAATTCAAAACTTTCTTTTGACATTTCTCTTAGCCTTATCATCCAAACTTTCCTTGTATCGATTCTCCTTTTCGTTTTATGTTCCATTCTCCTTTCTATATTAGAATTTCTTCTTTTGAAAGTTCATCTGCCTCTGTATTGGCTTCTCTAAAAATGTGCACAAAATTGATTTCTTCTAATACTTTTGAGTTCCACCACTAACATTTAAAGTTGCATATTGTGACATTCTATATCATTGTTCATCCAATTTATTACTAACTGAGAGTCCATGAATAATTTTATCTTAGTTTTGTTATTTCTTTTAGCTATTCTCAGCATCAACCAAAGGGCTAAAAGCTCTACGCAGTTATTTGTACCATTACCCAATCCAACTTTGATGACTTTTTTTTTTATTTTTCATCCAAATGTATAATTCATCCAACTCCACAAGATCCTCTATTTGTCATGGTTGCTCCATCAAAAAATGCATGAGGGTACTCTACAGTTCCCCTATCTTTGATAATCCTATCTCCCTTTTTTGGATTTTTTTGCAGGAAGAAGGATAGTGTTGATAAACTTTGAACTACATAGAGGAAGTTGGTTCCTCTACTTCCTCTAACAAACTCCTATTCCTTTCTTTCCAGACATTCCATATCACAATCACCAGAAGAGCTCTATAATTTTATGTTAAATTGTTAGTGAACCAGCTACGTAGGCATTCTACCCCATTTTCTCTTGACCAACGGCGTTTAATATCAGTCGAGATCGTCATTTCCATCCAAACTTTATTTGTAAACCTATAGTCTTTGGCTAGATGATTGTTTGATTCCTCATCTATTCTACACAAGAAACATCTATTAATTCCATCCTAGCTTCTACTTTGAAAATGGTCCCAAGTGAGAGCTTTATTGAATAATATAAACCATAAAAATATTTTCAATTTCATTTGGTAGTTAAATCCCCAAACTTTTTTCCACCACCATTTCTATTCCATTCCCTGCATTGAAATTTTCATTAAATTTTTCTATCCCTCCTTGGGCATGAATTCCCATTATCCGCCCCAGACCAAATGAGTTTATTGTTTTCATATAATATGCTGACGTGATTATGCTTGAGATGTTCAATATATGATGTCCATAATTCATTATCATCCTCGCAAAGACCTACCTAGCATGCATCTAACCATCCTTGGCTCCACAGTTCAACAAAATTAAATGTCCTTATGTCTATGAGTCTATAGAAGCCTCTCGAATGGAGTATCTGAGTAATTCACTGAGGGAGGATGCGCTCCTTTGCACTCTATGTCCATGGGTCGAGACCCACTCTTATTTTACTTCCTTTACCCACATGCCACACAAGTCCATCTCTAATTACATTAAAAGCATTTAACATTGCCTTCCAGAATGAGGATACATTTCTTGTACTCTTATTGGGTTTTCATCATTAGGGTATTTATGTATTTCTTGTTTACTACATCCTCCCACGGTCCCTCCCCTGATTCACCCTCCATATACATTTTGCGGCAAGAGTTTTAGGAAAAAAATGATTGTTCTTTACTCCCCATTGTTTCAAAAGGATTATAGATTTCCATTTGGTCCATTTAAGACCTTTCCTATCAACTTTCCCTTCCCAAAAGAATCTCAAACATAAGGATTCCAATTTGAAAAGAATTCCTTTCAGAATCCAAGTTGTGGCTGAATAAACAGGAATGGTTGTCAGGACAGACATAATTAACACTAATCTACCTCCTTTTGAAAGCCATCGCAAGCTCCAGTTCAAGACCCTTCTCTCACATTTTTTAATTAGCCAACTCCAGTCATTTTTCCTGTAATTATTAATAGTCATTTTCAAAAGTGGAAATTACACATTTCCTAAAAAAAACTAATTATTAATTAATATTATAACAAAAATATAATAAAAATTACAAACATTATTAATTACAAACCAACTACAATAATATATATTCAAAAATTAAAAAAATGTTAAAATGTTAAAACCATTTATTAAATAAACTAATTTATAATTGTATAGTACTTTATATGTAATATTTTTTTTCACGCTACTTTATATGTAATATTATCATAAAATAGGTCTATGGAATATAGAATACACGGTAAATGGATGTATTGTTAAAGTACTCTTTATGATAGTCACTAATTCAAAACTTTACAAATACTAGCTTATCAAAAAACTATTATCATAAAATAAACATAATAATAATAATTTAAAAAATGATCCATTTATCAGAGCACACTGCTTTCTTGGAGTGCACAGCATAATTTCCTGCTGCAAACTGCTCCCACATAGCTTCTCCGAGTCCTATCATATCTCCAACAAGGGAGCGGGGACGCAAGCCCCTCCCAATCTCTCTCCAATAAACTAGGCTGTGATCCGCCCAATGGATCTGATTTTGTGGAACCTATCACCATCCAAATCGGGTCTGAAGAGGTTTTTATTTCTGACGGAAAGAAGGGTCTTCCTGTACATGATAAAATACAGTCAACGGTTTAGGAAAAGGGGAAGCACAACACCCAAACCTGCATCGTCCAAATAGAGGATCGACCTTACCTCAATCTTCCCATAGAAAGGATCAACACCTGAGCACAAAATATGAAGGATCACGCTCTCATAGGTAAATTTATGGGATTCCGGCCAACTGAACATGCCTTGCATGGATGGATTGCTGTTAAATGGAAACAGAAGGCCCACTTTTATTTACAACTTAGATTGAAAGGATTCTTTACCATCATATTTCACCATCTAGATGATAAATCCAAAGTATAAGAAGGATGCCCCTACTTCTTCAATGCGACAGGTAATTATCTCTAAAACTGGACAGAAAGATTCCACTAAAAAAAAAAAGATTTCTCTTGGGCCCTGGTTTGGATATGGATGTACTCCCTTCGGAGAGAATATTGGGCCCTTCGGAGAGAATATTGGGACGAGGACACCCTCAAAGAAATCGAAAATACCTTGGGAACCTATGTTAGATCGGTTGATCAAACAAAAATGAATAAATTCACTTCATATGCCAGGATGTGTGTGTATATGCATATTTCCAAATCACTTCCAGACGCAATATGTCTATCTCATGAAGACTCGGACTGACTCCAGCTTCTTGGCTATGATCATGTTCCATTTCGCTGTCATAAATGCCATGAGCATGGACACATTTTCAGAGATTGTCCACTCAACAGAACCAGTCTGGAAAATTTGAAGACTGAAGAACATTACGCGGATGGATTCAATAAAATGGGGAAAAAAAGTGGCATCATAGAAAAGTCGTGACAGAAAAATTTCAAGAAAATCTCCCTACCACCAATAATAGTTTTGATGTCCTGAATGCTCAAGTTGAAACTCCAAATGAGGAGATGTACATGGATAATCCTGTTAAAAATTCCTTGATTTAATGTCCTATGCTCCAGCAGACATCTGAGCAAAAATTGAGATCAATAGATCATCCAATCAATTCGAATCCTCTAGACAATGAAATGAATCCACTTCTTAGCCCTGCATCGGCTCCTTTGGAATCACCAGCAGAAGTTTGACCATGGGAATTTAGGGATGAAGACTTAAGGGATTAAGATCTGGGAAATTTAGATCTCGGAAGCATGGAGGATGCTTGCACTCGAAAATCCTTCGATTCCATTCCTGCTCGGCAAATTCAACTTCTACAGGAAGCTCTTGTCAAATCCAAATCTCAAAATAAACTTGGTGTTTATCACCCACCGCGAAAGGAAAAACAAAAAATTCTGAAGGACAATAGGAAGAGAGGATGAAAAATCGACCTACAACAACTAAACAGGTTAGGCAATGCGCTTATTGAGTCAGGGAAGTATGCTTAGATTATGGAATTCTTCTCCTCTGCCTCCCAAGGTATCCCATGAATATCATCTCCTAGAACGTCTGCAGCCTCAATAGAACCTCCAAGCACATAATGCTTAAAAGGAAAATTATGCACGATAAACCTTCTATCCTTTTCCTCCAAGAAATTGAATGCTCCATCGAAGTCCTTGCGAATATTTTTACCAAAATATGGAAAGGAAGTCAAATCATTGCCATTGACTCCAAAGGAGCCTCGGGTGGTATCTCCATTATTTGGAATCCTTTGCAAGTCTCTCTCAGTCACTTTGCCTCCACAACCCATTCCTTATCTACTATCTTTCACATAATTGGGACTATCATTAGAGGACATCTCATCAATGTTTATGGGCCTCAATCCCCCTGTCTTAATATCCAGCTTCTTCAATATCTTGACTGGTTTGTCCAGGATCATTATGATTCCCCCATTCTTATTGGAGGTGACTTCAATATGATCCTCAATCTGGAGGAAAAGAAAGGTGGGATGCAATCACTCTCTATGGAAGATCAAACCTTCAAAGATAGCATTTCCAACAAAGCCCTTATTGATCTTCTCCCGGCCTCTAGCTTCTTTACTTGGAACAACAAAAGAGGAGGAGCGCATCACATTGCCAAACGACTAGAGTGATTTCTTGTTACAAATAATATCCGTGCTCTTGGTGGGGTCTTGGGATTAACTGTTCTTCCTACTACAGGTTCTGACCATTAGCCTATCTCCCTTTCCTGGAACAGTCTAGGTACAACCCTTTATTATCCTTTTCGCTTTGAAAAATTATGGATAAATCATGCTTCATTTAATAGTTCTATGGAAGAATGGTGGACCACTGTGCAAGTCACGGGACGATCCAAAATGGACATCATGCATCAGAAGCTTTGAATTCTTCGGTCTAACCTTCGCAAGTGGAATCAATGCACTTTTGGCAACATTTTCAAGGACAAAGAGGCCATACATAATGAATTGGAATCAATGCAACACATCATCATGGACACCAGGAACACTTCCGAAATAAAAATCAAATAAAATGACCTCATGGACCGTCTTAACCAACGTTGTGAACAAGAAGATTTTTTTTGCAAACAAAAGTCTAGAGTTGACTGGCTTAAAGAGAGTGAAAGAAATACCACTTTCTTCCACCGTTCCACTATCCAACACATAATGAGTAACATGATCATAAAGATCAAAACTGAAGAAGGCACCATTTTGGAAGAGCACGTTGATTTAGAAAAAGAGCTTTTGGGGTTCTATAAAACTATGCTCAGTGGATCTACTGCTTTGAAATATGAAACCATAAATCAGGTTCTAACACATATCCCCTCCTTAATTACTAAGGAGCACAATGCTTCCCTCATGAACACGATCTCCATGTAGGAAGTGGAAAGAGTTGTAAAACAATTGGTGAAAGGAAAAGCTCCGAGCCTGGACAACTTTACTATCAATTTCTTCAACCACTGTTGGGATCTGCTAAAAAATGAAGTTATGGATCTTGTAGAAGAATCAAGGAGGAAACAGTGGGTTATCCCTGCACTCAATGCCACTCATCTCACTCTCATTCCTAATAAATCTGGAGATGATCATCCTGGTAAGTTATGTCCCGTCTCTCTTTGTAATGTCACTTACAAAATAATATTTGAAGTTGTAGCGAATTGTCTAAAACCTCTTCTTCCCTTACTCATCTCACCTGAGCAATCTGGTTATGTATAGGGCCGACAAATCCTGGATGGTATCATTCTAGCCCATGAAATTACTCAATCCTTGAAACATTCCAAAACTCCTGGTATGCTTCTCAAGCTGGACCTCTGAAAATATTTTGATAAAATGAGTTGGGAGTTCATTAAGAGAACTCTCCTAGCCTTTGGCTTCTGTCGAACTTGGACCAACAAGATTATGGCTTTAAACACCTCTTCTTTTTACTCTATTCTTGCCAATGGCATACCCTCCTCTAATTTCACCCCCTCCCGTGGGCTTAGACAAGGAGATCTGCTCTCCCCTTTCCTCTTCATTCTAATGTCTGAAGGCTTAGGAAGAATGCTTAAAGTGGCTATGTCCTCCAACTCTTTAAGAGGTATCCCTATTTATGGAGCTCCCCCCAATGTTTATCAGTGGTTTGTGGATGTCAAACTTCTCTTTTGCCATCCCTCGGTTTAGGAAGCACACACCTTCAAATCCATCTTGGACACTTTCTCTAAAGCTTCAGGAACCTCCATTAATTTGGCCAAGTCACAAATCTTCTTCTATAACACCAACATTACCAGCCAATGCAATATTTCCAGAATTCTCAAGATTCATGTGGCTATTTTTCACTCAAAGTACTTAGGCGCACCCCTCTTTGACTCGGTGATCAAGCATTCCTCATGGATAGAACTTTTGGACAAACTGGAAACCCGCATTACCTCTTGGACCTTTCGCTCCCTAAATCTTCCCAGTCGTCTAGTTCTTCTCAAGTCTATTTTGCAATATATGCCTCTCTATCTTTTCTCAGTCCTCGCTTCTCCTAAATGGGTGCTTAAGCACATCAAAAAACTCCAAAAGAACTTTCTCTGGGTTGTGATAGGAACAGACAAAGATGGCCCCTAGTTAGTCGAAAACAGGTCTTCCTTCTGAAGCTTGAAGTAGGCCTTGGGATCAGAGATCCTGAAATCAGTAATCAAGTTTTATCTGCCAAGCTCTAGTCGAAATAAATAACTCAAAATCATACCCCCTGGGCCCAACTTTGGAACTATAAGTATCGTCAAGATTGCACCCATGCCAATCTCATAATATTTGATGAGGATCCTCTAGGCTCCTCGATTTGGAAAGCATCCAACACCTAGAGAGCGCTTATTCAACAACACATCTTCTGGTAAATACGGGACAGAACCAACGCTCTCTTTTGGCATGACGCTTAGCAGCAACTCCCTAGCTTCAGCAACATCTTTACTTAGGAAGGGATCAAAGTATTTTTACAGATAAATCACAATACGCTTGTGAAATATCTTTGGACTAATGTCACCTCTTCTCCCTTTCAACAATGGCAAATTCCCTATAGATGGAGACATCGCCTTGAGTCAGAACATTTGGAGTCTATTTGGCAGGACATTCAACAACAAAGGATTCGTATTAAGCATGGCCTTAGCATCATCAGATGGGTTTATAAAACCTATGGAACCTATAAGTTCAAGGAAGCGTATTCTCTCTCCACTGCGAATCATAAGGAGCCTCCTCTCATAAATTGGAGGAAAAATCTGGAATCCAAAGATCTGGCCCAAGATCTCCATGTTTCTATGGCTTTTATCCCACAAGCGTATTCTTACCTAGGATAATCTTCTCAAATGTGGTTTCTATGGACCTTCATGGTGTGTTTTATGCAATATTCATTATGAATCCATTGACCATCTTCTGGATTCATGCTCCTTTTCTAGTTTGTTATGGGACAAAGCCACAGAGAATATACGACATTCCAGGAGAGTAAAAGGTAACATTAATTAGACTCTTCAACAATGGGATGCAAACCCCTTCCAAAGTTCAATTCTTAATCTTATTTGGGAACTAATACCTGGAATCATCACTTGGAATATTTGGAAAGAAATGAATATATGTATTTTTTCGGGCAAGCAAAATAGGAAGTCTGGCGTATCATCACTAAAAACCTTCAAGAATCTCTTTCATCCGGGCTTTGGAATCAAAATGGATTTTCACTCTCTCCCCTTGAGCATCGATTGTTGGATCACTGGAATTTTCATCTAACCACCCCCACTAGGATTTCGAGGTCACCAAGAGTCAACATTGACAATCCTATCCTTTGGACCCCCCCCCCCCCAACAAAGGGTATCTATAAACTCAACTTTGATGGGGCGTCCAAAGGAAATCCTGGCATTTCTAGGTTTGGGGTTGTCATTAGGAATCATCAAGGAGAGATTCGGGTCATATATCATGGCAATATAGGCCACAACAGTAATAATGCGGCATAACTGGAAGGTCTTATCAGCAGTATTGGAATCGTTGCTGAGAAAAATCTTTTTCCCCTAATAGCAAAAGGGGACTCTCAGATCATACTCTCGATGGCGTCTAAAATAATGCATGGGTTTCAGACCTATAAGCTCTCTCCTAGTTAGCGTTTAAAACGCGGTATATCTCGTCTTGGCTCCCTTCTCTCGCACAATCAATCCATTTCCTTTCACCATGTGAAATGCTCTGCCAACTCTCTGGCAGATTTCTTAGCTAATGAAGGAGTTCGTCATCACTCATCTATGACGAAGGGAAAAGTCAACAGCTCCATTAACCTTAGTTTAGTCCAAAAATGTCAAACTCTGGCATCCAAGGACTCCTCTACCCCGGATGCGGGTGCCAAGTGTCCCATAGGCAATGAAGGCCTCAGGAGTTGGGATGCCACGGTGGCGAGAACATCACCGCGTACTCAAAACCCACCCCACCCACTAGAGCAACATTTATCGTACACAAATGATGAGGTAAAGGAATTTAGTGCTGGAAACGATGGCAGTAACAAGAATTTACATGTTGCGTCCAGAGATGGCCTTGCGGTCACGTCGAGGGCTGGCAGAAATGGGGTTACGTTGTGTCGGGTCCTGGAAGGGGCATCGCCATCTTAATTCACCATTAATGGTTTCTTGGTACTATTTTGTTATCACCTCGGTTATGGCTCTAGAACATTCAGTCTTAGGGCCTCATCCATTGGTAAGGTGTTTGGTTCTGGCTTGCATTCCATCCTCCTAGTTCGAATCTTATACATCTGGTTTGTCTCACCCGTAGTATTGCTCCCTTCCCTCGCCTACAACTCAACAATATTGCTACATATCTGGTACATCCAAGTGAGTTGTCTTGCCTACTAGTGTTTCTCTTGGCCCTATGGTTGAACTTCACTACTGTCTCACTATGTCTCATCAATGTGGAACACCTCGTTGAGCTAGCAGTGGCTGGGGACGTGCTCAAAGAGGTTCACACCTGACACAGGAAGACAGGTATGCCAGTGGGCTTTCCATGCCGATGCACAATTTGATTGATGAATGGGAAGCTAGGTTCATTAATGATAACTTGGCCAGAGGTATTGGAGGGGGACGCCTCAATCACTACCTGATTGTCAAGAAGATGATGGGTTCCCTCATGGAGGAGATGGTGGGCACTTGGAACTATACTAGAAGCTCTGTCTTACAGGAAAAAACCAAGCTTCTTGAACTTGACACTCTGCTCAATAGACGGGACAGACTGCAGCATGGAAGCGATTGGATCTAGAACTCTGTACGCCGGGAGAAGGGGGCAGCGGTAGCGTTTCGATGACACCCACGGTTTCAATGGACATGGGTTCGGTTCCAACTACGCCTCACTCTTTGTTTGTTTCATTTTTGACGTCGTCTACAATCACCCAACTTCATCATAAACGGGTATGTGATATTGAGGTTTCGGTTCATAAACCATCTCTTCTTCCTGTTAAGAAGTTTGAACCTTTGACTGATGAAGAGTTCTATGGAGGTTGTTCGATCATTGAGGAGAACCAGAAGAATCCGGACCCTGCAATTTCGACCTGATGAAGATATGTAGCCTGTTAGCCTCATTTTAGTTTTTTATGTTCATTCTGATAGTTTCGTTTACTTCTAGTATATTTGCATGTTACTGTTCTATGTCTATTTCTATGAACTCTTATGCACTGTGAAATTTTGTACTAGGCCCCCATCTTTTGAATGGGTAATTGTGCCTTTTTTGCTAAAAACTTATTTGCTTTCTATTTTTGAAGGGATGGAGTGGTAAGTTTAGACCACCCTCTTCACATGCCCATGATGCTTTCTTATGTACTTTTTTTGTTTAGACTAATTAATATAATGCAGACTTGAAAAAAAAACATAAAAATATATATTAATATTAATCATTTTCTAACTTATAATGGAATATTCTATTATCTTTTAATTTTTAAGATAAAGTAATATTGTAAGGTATATATATATAAGTGGGTGAATGTGGAAATGAAAAAAGAAGATTTGTTTTAAATTTATGATGTACGATGATTGGAAAAGAAAAAAAATTGTGGAAGTTAATTAATTCATTTCACTAGAAAAAAATATTTTAAACCTATAATATAAGGTAGTTCATTCATTTTATTTGTGCAACTTCTTATAAGTGTTTATAGACTAGCCTCCATATATCATATAGATACAATATATAAGAATTGACATACTTTTAACCATTTCAAATATCGTACAAAATGTAATAGCTAAGATAAAAATGTTATCTTCAAATGTGAGGCTTGAGGTGATTCCTCGCCACCATTGAAATAGCTAGTTGTCATATTTTACATGCTAGATTCATACGATTAAGATGCACGATCTAGATAGTTATAATATATTACAAATATTACGAACACTATAACTAAACTTGCTAACTAGACATGACATGTAGTTGTATCATAAAAAGTTGTATTACAAATACAACTATATTAGCATAAAAAGTTGTATCCCAAGAATTAAGCTTTTTTATTTATAATTGTTACGAAGAGAGAAGGTTTTGGGAAGCAACAACTATAGCTTCCAAATTCAAATTTACAAACATGTTGCATCAACATAAACTCTTACACAATTTCAATTCCTTATTACTTGTAGAATTATGAGTTACATTGAAGGCAAGAATATTTGTTCTTTAAATCCATATTCTTCTTTCTTGTATGTCATGGGAATTTTTACTATCTTTTATAGCGACAAATATGTGATTCTTGGGGCTGTTCAAGGAGGCTTCTCTTATACAATTACATCCTTGATATTGAGTGAACTAGAACACAACACTACAAGTGAGTAGTCCAATTGTTATTTTTTAGGGGGAATTTGCATTTGCATTAGGTTATACTTTAGTTTCTCATGTATAGAAAGAAAAAATAGCATTATGTTATACTTTAGTTTCTTATGTATAGAAAGAAAAAACATCATTATGATATACTTTAATTTCTTGTGTATAAAAAGTAAAAACAAGAAGTACAATTTTATTTCCTTAAATTTACATCCAATTACATAACAGAATATTTATCCATTCTCATTCCTAACTTCTTCTTTTTTGGGTTTTTTTAATACACTCTAGATAACTTACATCCAAGTCCTAAACTAGCAATTGCCCCAAGGAAGGTGCAATAATACGCCGATAAGGTAGTTGTTAGCGGGTAAGCGAGGAAAAAAAATGTAACATTAAAGCAAGGTAGTGGGAGATTGCAAGTAATACCAAACAAAATGGAGCACTTCAATGTATTGAAAAACCAGAAAATTAACAGTTTAACATCACATTATACAATGAACATGCCATTGCACGAGAGAAATATATCTGATGAAGAAAAGAAGCCAATGTGTAGTCATAATCTAGAATTACTTGTTGTCCATGTGGTTCCAAAGTTCATAATTGTGCTAGCATATGTTGTCAAAGCAGCTTGGAAAACAAACATTTGACGACAGTTTATATAGTTCTAACTTCTCACATTAACAAAAGTCCTGTTCAAGGAGTAGACATGATAGCACTGTATGGTTTGGCAAAAATGGTACAAATTTGAAGACATTTCCTGCACTTCATAAATACGTAAAAGAACATCAAGAAGAGTTAAAGCAAAGATTTCAATATATATATATACATTTGAGAATTCAAGGTAATAACACAGTATTGGTGAACACTCTTGACACTGTATGATAAGTATCCAAACTAACCACTATCAATCCATCATACATCAATTGACATAATTGAAGACAATATTAGTACCCATGATACTATTTTAGATGATACAATGAGCTGCCAGCCACGATTCATTATCATCCAATCCATCAATAGATGATTGAAACAATTGCAAACAAAGTATTTATCAATAATTACATCTCTAGCCAAAACCATAGGTATTCGTTTACCCTTGCAAGCATCATCGCTTCCAAGAGTCAGGATTGCCTTCGGTCCATCAGGTTTTGAGAAACTGTGCAAAGTGAACCTTAAAACCTTTGGAGTGTTATCATTTGCATATTTTATTAAGGAGCTGTATTGTTTATCATTCCAGCTTGTCTGCATTTCAACTGATTATAATTATATGCTAATTGACTAGAACTTGTATTGAGGTGAACCCATTATTCGCTGAATCGGTTTGCACTAGTGTATCATCCTCATCTTCCAGATCACAAAAAGAAATATCCTCCTCATTAGACAACCCTGTTGCAGAATGTACAGATGCATCACTTTTACCTGGTTGTGCCTGCAGGCAATTATCTACATCTGCATCCTCATCATTATGCTCCACATCCTCAGTAGATGTTGTGTGATTATACAAATTGTTTTGCCTAGAAATATGATAATCACCTTCAGACTTATTGGCAATTTCTAGTGCCATTGTTTCTAGAGATACACACTTGAAAGAATCTACCTTTTCGTTGTTGTCTGTAACTGGTGAAAAATGCTCAAACTTCTGCTCTTGGAGGAATCAAGAGAATGTTCCTTTCTGGACTGCCCAAGCTTCCTCCAGTATTGGTTGATCTGGCCTTGTTTATTTTCTTTGACTCCTCTGAAAACAATGCCCTGGCCTCTAATATCTGCAAAACCAAAATAAAAGTATCAATTTTCTTCTGTTCTCAATACTCAAAAGGCCAGAGGCTCCAAATGATCCAGATAATTTATTTTTCACCTAAAGGAATTATAATTTTACTCATCAGAACATGTAGAAGTTTAATTGAGAAGACAATGAATGTAGTAAAAATAAGCGACCAGGCTAATGCAATATGAAAAGCATTGATGATGAGAAGGATAGATTTTCTTATTTCAAGCAAGCAGAACTCTGTGAAAAATGAGACTTGTAAGATGAAACCTAGTCTAAGATGCAGATCACACATGATTGAGCCAAGGTCTCTTATTGCATTTCATTCCACCTATATTAGGATATTGCAGATTCAAAAAGCACATCTACTATTAAAAGTCACACAATTTCAACAAAAAGCACAATTTTAGAGATCCAAATCACCATGCAGAGTTATTTTTGCATATGTCTAAGAAACTAGAACTGAACGAGAATATGGAATATAGATGCTATAGCAAAATATTTTTATAACCTTGACCTCAACTACTTCACAAGAGATATCGGTATCACGGCCACAGAGAGTTTGCAATGAAGCTTCAAACTCTTGATTTCCAGTCTTGGCCTGCAACATTATAAACAAGGACTTCCCAAATTAAGTTTTCATTAAGCTTGTCACATTGAATACTGACATGTTAGAGAAATTCAGATGACTTTGGTGAAGAAAACTAACTCATATAAAACTCACCAGCCATCTTGGAGATTCTGGGATGAAAAAGAGTCCAAACATCAAGAAGGTGCAAGGGGCAATACCTACACTTTGGGTAACAATATGAATGATGATTTCTCAAAAGAATATAAAGATAGGAAAATGAACCGACTCTGAAAAATTATACTTACTAAGCCTACATACTAGCGATTGCCAAAGGCCTCCAGTCAAGGAATAGGCCACATGAATATGCCAGCATAATACCAACTGTGATAGTGAACTGTTTTAAAAAGGAAACAATTAGTCAGTAATGAGATTCACAATTTTGTTTCAATGATTCTTCATATAATGAATTAGTCTTGCTATTCAATATCACGTGTGACTGTTCCAGGGCTTCCTCACAAGTACTTGGGAGCTATTTCAACGATGTATACCGGTACCTAAAGTGATTATGTCACACCTTGTCTATCAGATTCCTATCATACCAATAATTTTGACTTGACAAAAGCATAAATACGTGCATGATACATATATAGAGACATAACACCCATCCCTCCCTCCCATATACATGTAGAGACCAAAAATTAATAACCTTCATTAATTTGGATTGTTTCAAAGGAAGGTATCAACTTATAGTAAATGAGATGAATCCCACTCCAAAACCTGTTAGCAATTGAAGAGAAAAACTACTATAGCTCTGAGCCTCATGCAAAGAGCCATAGGAGCTAACTATTCGTGTAAAAAAATATGCCTAATAGAGAACATAATGACATTCAATTATCTAAGAGTCGAAGTCAGAATTTGAAGACTTTACTACATAAAAAATACATTAAAAAACTCATACCACATAAAAACACATTAATGAAGCTAGCTACTTCAGATAGTATGCATAATTTTTTTTAGGATCGAGTTAGAGTTTACAACCATTCAATCAAACAATTCTCCAATACGAAAAAAAAGGAATGCAAAAAAATTACAAGAACAATGGGGATTCTGCATTCCATGATATGTCCATCATTTAGACATCAAATTAGAGAGTACAACCTCATGTGAAAACAAAATACTGAAATGAAATAAATAGACAATAAGAGGAAATCTAAGAATTCTACAGAGATGAAATCTAACCACTCTACATGCAGAGGGCATCTAACAATTCATAATTTTCCTAACTCTAAGAATTCTACAGGAATGAAATCTAGGCATTCTACATGGAGAGCAAGTCTAAAAATTCACTTTTTGGTGAATACTAATTCATTATACTTTGTAAACTGCATTTACACGTAGACAAAATTGGAGTCACAAGAAACTATTGTTGACAGTGGCATGATATTCAAGAATTCTTTAACCATTGTCTCATCTCAACCTCATAGGGTTTTCCTTAGGATTGCTTCCTCCAAAGTATATGTGGATTCAGATTATT
This sequence comes from Pseudotsuga menziesii, assembly GCA_001517045.1. Lineage (NCBI taxonomy): Eukaryota > Viridiplantae > Streptophyta > Pinopsida > Pinales > Pinaceae > Pseudotsuga > Pseudotsuga menziesii. The sequence goes on along the minus strand of LPNX010038745.1, from coordinate 16,523 downwards.
CAAACCTCTGAGTTTCAGCAACATTCCTACTGTTTTAAGATGTTTACCAGTCAGTTTAAGCACACATAGAATTGGTTCCAAACAACACTGATGCCATTTCATAGTTTGAGCATTCAGCTTGGTCATTATAAGACTTGCTTTTAACCCTTTATAATGCTGCTATCCATTGTTTGGGTGTATATGTATCTCATTCCCTCTACAGTGTCATCTCCAACACACTTCCATTTTTAACAAGCTAGAGGGTGTCCTTGCCTCACATAAAAATAAAATAAAATACTACAAAACAACAGGCTTCATCCAAGACTTATATGTGGGAGAAAGAAGGTTTACCTCAGAATGAAGTTTTGACATTGGCATCCATTCACCTGGTCCACAAATATCAGAGAGCACAGTTTCTACAGCTGAAACAACCTATTTTCCTTCTTTTTGTATCTGCCGAGAAGTATCCGTTTCATGGTCCATCCTCCATGTATCCCCTTTTGGATCTGAATAGATTAAACAGTGATATTAGACAGTTTCTAATTCATGTTTCATGTCTTTAGGACACCATTAAGTAACATCCTGAAAGAGAAAGTAAGGAGCCACATGCCAATTATAACCTTTGCATTTAAAGGAAAAGTGACAATGAGCTTGCTCAATTGGAACTACAACTACAATCACCAGATATCTAAATACAATAAAAAAATATATTTGAAGACTTTACTACATAAAAAGATCCAAACCACATAAAAAAAAACATTAAAAAACTCATACCAAGGCTATGTTCATTAGCCTTACATCGTTTACGTCAAGTCCCCCATTCTATAGTAAACCCTTTACTGTCTCCCATTTTACCAAGTGGAATTTTTAATCATTGAACTTACTACCTCCTTGCTATTAAAAGTTTTTTATTTATTTGCTTATCCGATTCCCAATATTGATTGGAACTAACATGGTTGAGCATTGAAATACAAAAAGAGATGAGAAAATAGAATTGTTTGAGACAACAAGATGTATTTAACCAACTCACTCCCCCATCCTAATATTAGACTTAATATTCTGGATGGCATGAACCCGATGTATTGCTTTGGACTATTTTAATGAAAGGTAAGTTCCCAGATACTTAATTAACCTCCAAATCTGAGTTCCTGGAAAGCCAACGATTCTACAGAACCTTTGTAGAAGAACAAGTGTTTGTTGTGAAGTTATCAAATATATAACAATGATCGTTTCCTCCCTAAGAGATCAATTATTGATCTACATAATGAGGCCAGTTCTTCAATATGGATTCCAAGGGCATAAAATACTAATCAATAGATAGTTTGAAAAATAACTCTAGATATTACAAAATAAGAGAATGCATCTATTGCACTTTGAAAATATGGAAAGAAACATACATGATGACATGAGATGTAACTTAAAACACATACCATAGTTTAATAGAGAAAGAAAAAAAATTGAAGGTTGTAAGTGTATCAAAATACAAGGTTACAAGAGTTAAACCATTGTACGACATACCTGAACGCTAATCCTTTTCTCTCCGTAAACACTTTCTCCTGCAGCCATATTCTTGGTGACAAGAGCATCCTCCTTTGCCTTGGCAATGCAAAAAAACACATTAATGAAGCTAGCTACTTCAGATAGTATGCATAATTTTTTTGAGGATCGAGTTAGAGTTTACAACCAGTCAATCAAACAATTCTCCAATAGGAAAAAAAGTAACGCAAAAAATTTACAAGAACAATAGGGATTCTGTATTCCATGATATGTACAAGCTCATGTGAAAACCAATCAAGTTAGAGTTTACAACCAGTCAATCAAACAATTCTCCAATATAATTAGATAGTACAAGCTCATGTGAAAACCAAATACTGAAATGAAATAAACAGACAACAAACAAAAGTATCGAGTTTTTTTCAATTTATGTAAGAGAAGCCCTTTACCATCAAAGCAAAGTCATAAAGCCCAAAACACCTCTTAAAAAGCAGTAATAAGAAACATTTGTTAAAATTAAAATACTCTTAATGGATATTCCTTCTATTATTTTCCTAACCCTAATGGCTGAATATTGGGGGCACTGAAGTAAAATGATCAAATCAAAGCAATAGAACATGTTATGTTTGGATTAAAGAAGGAAAAGATCAAACCCTTTAACCATTGACCTAAAAAACATGCATTACAGTGCTAGTAAAATGGACAACATGGCTTTGTAAAGACATTTTGGAAAGGAAGATTGCAGGGCACCAGCCCATGATTTGATGCAAGAAATCCAACAATTTGTTGATATTGGATGATTCAAAACACTAGTGTGGAGTCTGCACTACAACAAGACTATAATGGCAATGGCATCAACCCTAACCAATAACACCACCTCTAAACGTTGAATAAATATTTAGAATAGCACACAGAAGGCCTCTTGATGACAAATGGTCCAATGGACAAACATTAGAGTTTCTAGGAACTGTCTAAGTCATCATATAGATAATGGGATTGCACAAGAAACTCCCACAAAGGACAATACTTGGCAAGCTGGAAACTCGTCCTCTAGAACTGGAAGCTAAAGAAAACAAGTAACAAGTGAGGAGGTATCATTCAACATTGATCCATACATGCTCATTAAACAACGAGACACAACATATAAATGGTATCCTGGAATTGCTATACTTTATAGTATCTCTTTCCGATGCATTCTCACATGCTTATAGTATCCCTTTCTCATGCTAAACCCCGCATGCCTATTAAAACAACTGAACATAACATACAAAATGGCATCTTGAAATTGCTTTTATGACTATAAAAAAAATTACTAAATTTTATTTCATACTAATCCATAATAGACCATAATTATGCCAATGGAAGTATTCACAGATGTAGTGATATACCATAATTCTGCGGATACACCATAATTATGTGAATAAAAGTATTCATAAAGATAGTAATTTTCCTATAACATAAGAGTTGAATGGTTACAGTGTGAAAATGCTTAACTATCAGTACCCTATTATACCCTTTCCCATACTATCCCCACATGCTCATTAAAAGAGCCTGAATATGGCAAATACAAAGCATCTTGAAATTGTCCTACAACTATAAAAACCAACTATCTACAATAAATCAATGGCTTTGTGAGCACCGAGTAGTAAGACCTTTTCTAACTTATTCTTAATGGGTATGTAAATCTTCTTCAAAGGAATCCCAACTCTAGAAATAAGAGCAAGTCTTGTTTTTTTTTGCTTTTTAAGATTGAGGATAGGGCATACCATATAGAAAGCTAAACCATTTCTTAATAGTCTTTCTATGCTTGGTAGAAGTACAATCCATTCTTTATAACCATTTGGTCAAATGCTTATAAAGAGGATATTGGTTAAACGAGCATCCAAGGAAAATATAGACCCCGCTAATGTACAAAATGGAATATGTTCCAGAATCCAACATCTCAACTACTATTCTAACAAAAAGTAAAGTGCGGCTAGATGCATACCTTGACAGGAAAAGTACCAGGTGGAAGCTTTGTAGTAAGCAATTCTCTTAAGCGATGAATAGCCTTAACCTTGTTTGACAAAATGTCGAGCAGTGGCAATAGCTCATCAGTCTGGAGAGGAAACTGAGATGTGAGCCATAGGACTGGCCTTAATCCTTTCTTGTACTCACTTTCATCTCCGCTATCATTGATAGGGAGCTTATGCCTGCGAGTTGTTTCTATACTTATTGACTTTCTACCATCTGTCTCTTTTCCCTTCCTATAATCATCTACCCTATAATCAGTAGGCCTTGCATCAAAAGACCTTCTACCATGCTCAGGTGAATATCTTCCAGCTTTCATCGAAATCCTTGTAGCCGAATCGCCGAGCAGATCACTAACTTTGCCTTCTACACTCAAAGAACTCCTAGGTGGCACAATCTTTCCGTTGTCTTGTTCGCATTCCGCTTGCCCCAACTCAACCAACCCTTCTTCTCTTCCTTAACTTCCTTAAGTCCCATTGCCTCAACAACATCCCCATTAGATTTGGCACGAAATAACAAACCCACGTTGTGTTTCTCTTCCCTGCGAAGGAATTCCTCCCTTCCATAGCAGCTATGGCGGTGTCCAACATCTAATGCCTCATCCTCTTGCATCCCATCATCCCCAATTTCCAAATAATCCATCTTCAAGGCATTCTCTAGCTGCTTCTTCTCCTCCTTTGTCAATAGACCTACATAATCCTCCTCAATCTCGTATCTCTCATTATCAATAGTATAGCTATCCCCTGCAGAGGCTGTAAACAGTTCCTCATCAGTCATCGCCCTGGGAACCCGCCTGGACTTCACACTAAGCATCACATGGTGCATATCATAGATCTTGGCCTTCCAAGGCCCGAACATCTCAGCCTTCTCTTGCCTTCTCCAAGTGATCTGAGGAACCAACTCAGCCTGAGTAACATCAATCCCAGGCCTGTACATATTCGTCTGTGACATCGTAGCGACTTCTTGCACAATTTCGACATCAGAAGGCTGAGACCCGGCACTATCCAATGCATTCATAATTTCCTTATCCTTTTGGTATAACACACACAAAGACCCAGGTGCGAACCTCCCATCCTCACTCTCATCTCCAAGAAACAAAAAGCTCTGATCTGATCTCTAAATTTGAAAACCATCAAACCCTGTAAAGGTCATATCGACCCTCAAATTGGACCCTCTTTTCCATATCTTGTATGTATCCGAAGGCACAATGCAGACAATGAAGGGTATCGAAGAGCTCTCAAATTGAAAAGTTATCTCCATATAAAAATCCCGCATTCACTTCATGGTAGCCACGACCCTGGGCACCCTCCTGCACCATTTCACCCAGGCAAGGGGCTGATAATGCTTCATGATGATCATAACAATTTCCTCTTCCCATGCACATACCGCTTCCTGCAAGGCACTCCAACCCTGCTCATTCTGCAGACTCCAATCTGTGCCTACAGACATGAGCATCTTGGCCGCCTGGGCATCCCCCATTCGCATGGTCAGATGCAGCGCCATCTCACACCCGGGCACATCTCACCTATCTATAACACCAGAAATCGCTTATGCCCGTTGCTCCTCCAAGATTGACTTTGCCTCCGTCTTGATTTCCCTGGCATTCCCAATCTTTAGGAGCCCCAAAATAACCCGGCGAAGCGCCATGTAGTCCCTCTAGGAAATGGCGCTGTGCACAGGACTATGGGCATATTTGGTCACCTCGCCCTGAGCCATTTCAAAATAGAAACCCAAAAACCAGCTTCAACCCAAAAACAAAATAGACGAAACTGCCTTCTACCAATTCATGTACATCATAATGCTGGAACACCCCCGTAATCCGGTCTCAGAAATCTTCCATATTCTTCCCTTTGTGGGTTAACTATGTTGATTATGCATTAAGTGGTATTCATAAAGAAATAGATTTGTTTTGTACATACACTAATTAAGAACGGGCTGTTAAGGGATTGTATATGCAGAAAAAGAAACATAACCTGGCAACTTGCCATTTCTGAATCAGCATGTTCTCCAGCTTTTGAAAAGTTTAGCTGGGGACTTTCCTGCAATGCAAACCATATTAACATCATAAGAGAAATTGTAAAGAAAATAACAATTAAGGAAAGTTATTTTCATAAGTCAATACTAAAAAGTCAAATGGCATTGCGTTTTGTAACCTCAATACTAACCTCACTCGAGGTTACTTTGACGCGGCCTAGTGGTCCAAGAAGCCTCTTGAGAACATGTTAAAACCCATCTAAGAATTCAGAAAAACAGGAAAATCTGGAACAAGCTAGAATCAACAGAGAACAAAGCTGTGCCATCATACCATTATCAAGGTCTGTTGCATCTGCCAGCTGTGCCACTATAAATATATCCCATAGATTCCAGTATATCCTGATCAGCCTTCAAATATTGGTGAGTTACCTTATAAAAAAAACATAACATGCCAATATGCTGGACAATGGTTGACTAATTCAATACCATGCAATTATATTATAACAAGAACCAAAATCAGCTCACTGAGAAAAACAAGAGTTCCCCTCTATCATCATGATGCCATGCCATTATTTCATAAAGATCAAAATCTGCTCACTGTGCAAAACAATAGTTTCCCTTCATCCTCGTCATGCCCTTAAACATAATCACATCTTTAAATACATGTTTTCCATCATATCTTCAAATTGACTGAGCAAATAAGCCAAAAACTTGTGCTTCTATTCCCAAAATTTCATTAGTCAGTCTAATCTTTTAGTTGCAAACAAAAAATATTAGATAGAGCCAGTGGCAAACCCCCTCTTGTCATTCTAACTCAGCTTCCCCCTAGTAGCACTGTTACTCTTTGGATTTATGAGGCTTTTTAGCTACATAATTCAATTCAATTCCTCAAGTTGGAACAAAGTTGATTCAACACCCAAATAAACACTTTTAGCTACATATTGATTTGTGACATCAAAATAAATGCATACAACATGATACCCAGGCTTTGTGTACCAATAAAAGTTCATGTATTAATCAAAGTGAACCACGATCTTAAATGGGAATATGGTGGAAGCAGATTCAACAAGAGCAATATAATATATGTGTGAATGGATAGAATATGCTATGCACATAGGTTTCTTAATCTCCTGTTCTTTTATGCAAGTGTTACAATACATAATTGTATGCAGACATATGTGTAAGGCTCTCATGAACTGCGACTACCACTAAAATTTCATATTCAGACCACAAGCTAACCAATTCAAACATACAAAGGCGGTTTAAATATTTAGAAGCAATATGTACAACTTTGCTACAAAAATAAATCAACCTTAATACTTACAATGACCAAGCTAAAAGGATCATTCAAAAATAGATAATTTCCATGTATTAAAACATGAGTTCCTAATGCGGGATATCTAATTTATTCACACGAGTTTCCTGCTGGATAAGCATTAAGCGCAAGATCTGACGCTATAAATCAACTTTATGGTTCACATTCTTTTACTCAAGGCCATCAATTTTCAAATTAATCCATATTATTGATGCAAACGGATTTAAAATGTTTGGTATTATCATTAATGTTGCTCCTAAATGGAGAATAGAACCAAGTTCTATTTTATGTAATATTAGACTTCTGCAGACACTTATTTAGGAGGTCTTAACTAACCTTCAGTATACTTGATCATAATAAGTGGAGAAAGCTGAAGAAAAAAATGACAAAAGGGAAAGTATCCCTAGCACAATCTGAAAACCTATTGAGACATGTGCATCAAAGAAAATGCATCTTACAAGTTTCAGAAGACATAAGAATTCTATCAATGAAACACTGCCTTCTGCAACTTGGTATTTCCAGTCTTCAGAGCGTTAAAGGAGGATCTAGCATATGCAGAGAACACATATGTGTCATCAAACCATTGACGAAGGTCTGTGGCAACTTCTAGTTGCATCACTGGTGATGTGCCCCATATATTCCTATAAGGTTCCTTTTATATCTTGATTAGCCTTCAAAGATTGGTGACTTACCTTATCGGGGACATATATAACTTGTTGATCTGTATAGAAAACTGTGACAAAATTAACACCATCCCATTCTTTCATCACAAGAATCACAATCATATCACTGTGCAAAAACAGAGCTCAGTTCCACAACATAAAGCCTTCAATCATTATCAGGTCTTTAAAAACGTGTTTTGCTATTAGATCTTCAAATTGACTGAGCAATAAGTCACCAAGACCTATGCTTCTATTCTCAAATTTGCATACAAGTCAATCTAATCTTACTGTTGAAAATAAGCCAACCAGATTATATACAAGCTAGCATTAGCAGAGGACAAAGCTGTGCCACCATACCATTATCAAGGTCTGTTGCATCTTCCAGCTGTGCCACTATAAATCTATCCCATAGATTCCTAGTATCCTGGCACAATTAAAGAATATCCAGGAACATGCATCACAACAAAAGCATCTTACACATTTCTGAAGACATAAGAGCTCTATCATTGAAACACTACCTTCTGCAACTTGGAATTTCCAATCTTGACAACATAAAAGGAACAAGCGCAGAGAACAAAGATGTGCCATCATACCATTATCAGGGTTTGTTGCATCTTCCAGCTGTGCCACTATAAATATATCCCATAGATTCCAGTAAGGTTCCCTTTATACCCTGATCAGCCTTCAAATATTGGTGAGTTACCTTATAACAAAAACATAACATGTTGATCTGCTGGACAATGGTTGACTAATTCAATACTATGCAATTATATTATAACAAGAACCAAAATCAGCTTACTGTGAAAAACAAGAGTTCCCCTCTATCATCATGATGCCATGCCAATATTTCATAAAGAATCAAAATCCGCTCACTGTGCAAAACAAGAGTTTCCATTTATCGTCGTCATGCCATTAAACATAACCACATCTTTAAATACATGTTTTCCATCATATATTCAAAATGACTGAGCAAATAAGCCAAAAACTTATGCTTCTATTCCCAAATTCATCCCTTAAGACCAAATGACCAAAAATTGGGATTTGATATGATAGGCATTTATCAAGTGACATCCCTGTTCCAGAATTTCTGACTAAATTTCCTAACAAATCAAGATGCTATGCTGAGCTCCTTAAGGGAAGAGAATTGATTAGAGCAGATATTGGCCTAATTGGGTGTGCACGAAGGGATAATCCCTCAGTAAATACCAATTCAAATGGTAGTAGTGTTGAATCCCAACCTAATCTTACACTTTCGGCCAATAGAAGAACACATGCATACATATACAAAATTTCAAAGTGTTTAACGGGGGTGAAGCACTGAGAAAGCCAACTGGATTTGAATAGAGTGTAAAGAAAGAGGAGAGTACCACTCAAAATAATTCATGGGTTCAATGAGATTGACAAGGTTAGCGAATCCTTTTATGATATCTGTAATCCTTCCCGGTGTGATATCCTGTTTGAATTTAGCGAGGAATGAGAGGTGCTTTCCCATCTCCAATTTGCAGACGATAACCTTCTCATAGGATCATCCACCTCCAAAGAAGCTTCTTCTTAAAAGCAGGTCCTTTACACCTTCCTCCTCATCTCAGGAGGATTGAGAAATGCTGTCAAATCCCATCTTTCAATCTTCAATACCAAGCCTACCATTCAAGCTCACATTTGCAAAATTCTTGGCTTCCAAAGGGGCGCCTTTCCATCCACATACCTGGGCCTACCTCTCCTAGACTCAGTCCTAATACATTCATCTTGGGAATACCTTCTGCATAAAATGGAGCAATGGCTGGGTAACAGCGTAACCAGAGCATTTGCACTCTTTCCCTCACCTCTGGAAGGTCATCTGCATTCACACTCTTTCCCTCCACCTCTGGAAGGTCATCTTCAGCTAGATCAAAGAATAAACCTCTCATGTCCGTTCATAGTAAACAAGTGTACACTCTCCACTTGCACATTCACCTAGCTTCATAAAATACCCTTTGTGCTTTATTCGCTTCTTTCCCAGTGGAATCTTGGTCTTCTTTGAAAAATCAAGCTCTATTGCAGCAAAAATAGCGTTATCAAAACCACAATCAAACCTAAATATTGAATACACTATTGTGTGAGACTTGTGGGCTTCCAACGGAGACAAAATGGTAAGTAGGGCAACATTATCTTGGTGGAGAAGATAAACAAGGCACAAACCCCAATCATCACGGTTCGTCCATTGGGATCTACTGCAAAATACTGTTAGGATATTTAGACACTTAGGAGTTAGTTAAGATCAACTTGTGTAATATATCTATTAGGTAAAAGTGTGTTTCTTTAGTATGCATTAGTATGCATTTGTAAATATTCTAATCCGACGTTCACGATATGTTCTAGACATAGAGTGATCCGAAC
>LPNX010038717.1:1619-32163 GCA_001517045.1 Pseudotsuga menziesii | reverse complement strand
AATATAGTATGCTTGTATTGTTTACTTGTTGTTGAGGACGTGCTATAACAATTCAAGCTGAAGATTGGAAAGCCCAACGGGGATCTACTACAACCGTCCAGAATAAGGTATGAGGTTCGATCCTTTAGTGTTAGATTGTTTATTTCTATTGCATATTGGGAAAGATTGATTTATGGAGTCTAGCTGTCTGTTGTGGTACCCCAAGCCATAGGAATTTCTCTCCGTAACAGACCATATTGAATTTTGCTGTAAAATATGTTTCAAGCTATAACCAAATTCCACTGTTTACATTCCTAGAAATACTTATGATTTGTTAGAGATAAATAGATTTATCATAAAATAAAAATAATCTAAATTTTTTTACAAGTCAAATCCATCGTTAAAATAAAAATAATCTAATTTTTTTACAAGTCAAATCCATCTTCCCCCAAACCAAAGATATGGTGTGTCCTCAAGCCATACAAAGAGAAGAAATGTTTGTTCCAAAAAAAATAGAAAGAATGCTAGCATACTGTTAATTTGTTTTAAGGAAAACTAACTAGTAAATGGAAATGGTTCAGAAATGTATATTCATGAAAAATAAAACATTTCTTAGAAAATACCATGTAAATGAGAATAATATAATTAAAATAATACCATAGGGAAAAACTAGCCATCCATACCTCATTGCAAAGATATCTTGTCATTGTCAAGTATTTCGAGTGTACCCCGAAGTGTGTGAGATTTATAGCCATGGGTCCCATTTCTAAGATAATAACATCTTAGGTATATGCAGAATTTAGATGGCCAGGGAAAAGTCAACTTAGAGCCATTCTCAAATGACATTATAAAAAATTGGCCATGACATATTTTTTTTGAAATTTTTTTCATATATTATCACTATTTTACGAACTATGTGTATAGTGGTGTATTAACCAGATCTCATTTATTGGATATTTCTCCACTTCCAGTAGGCCTGTTCAGTACCTCGAATGGTTTATCTTGGTACCATGCAAGCACAGCCCTGTTTCCAGCGAGCCCATTCAATATCCCGATGGGTTTACTTGCATCTATCGAGCTTCCTGTTGTAAGGTTTTTACTTAGCATTGACCCGCTGCCAGCAGGCCTGTTCAATACCTCGACGGGTCTGCCTTGTATAATGATATTAAAGATATGGAAGCTGATTGGTACTAGAGTGTGTTAAATCCTGCTAAACACATAATTCATTTTTTTCAAAATAAAGTAATAAGTAATTTCAGAATGGCCAGACTCATAAAACATGTCAAAAGAGAATAACTGAAAGTTGTTCTTTAACCGAACAGTCCTTCTTCTTTATAAAGTAAAGTAATGTTCCCGACAAATAAACAAAATCCACTTACTTTCGAGTTATCACCAAAATACTCAAGAGACAAGTTTTGATAACACGTATAGGATGAACTAGTAAATCATAGGTGAAAAATAAGGATGTGAAAACTATGATAATGAAAGTGGGTCTTATCGAGCAACTGTTTAAAAGAATAAATAAAAAATATACATGTCTGAATCAAAATACCAAAAAATATATGAATCATAAAAAAATTGGTTAAGTATGATATACACAAGATTGTAAATTTTTAATTTTCACTATAAGCTGAAAATTTCAAAAGTACCCCAAGAAAAGTTAAAATACCTGATGGATATTTAACACACTTCCCTTTTCCAACTAATACTCCATATGCTGCTTATAGAGATAGAATAGTTATAATCAACTGCAAAACCACTTGTTAGATGATTCAATTTATTCATAAAGACATAAAAGAGAAAGAGTCTTTTATAAACAGCCTATTAGAAACGACTCTTATTTATTCAAAGAAACACGCACATATTTACATATATACAAGTGATAATAACCCAAAATATTTCTCAAGGATCAGGAGGAGGAGGAATAATTTCCCCTTCAACTAATTCCATTTCATTTTGCTGCAAAACATTTTGTATAAAATATTGTTTAGATGTCGGTTGGTGATAAATCCTAAGTCTATGTTCATTTACTACAAAGGAAATTTCTGAGCCATCAATCGTTTTAATTTTTACTGATCCATTGTCAAAAGCTGTAACTACTTCGTATGGACCCATCCAATGGGTAGTTAATTTTTCTTTAAAAATTTTAAACCGTGAATCAAATAGTAATGCCCAATATCTAGTATTAAACTGCTTTTTCTTAATAAATTTATCATGCCATGTTTTTCATTGATTCTGTATTAACATCATTCTTTGAAGTGCATCTTGTCTAATTTCGTCTAACTCATTAATCTATAATATTCGTTGTTTTTGTGCTTCATCCAAATTCATGCCTAATTGTGTTGCTATACAAAAGGTTTTAACTTGAAATTCAATAGGTAAAAGGACTTGTTTTCCATACACTAACTCATAGGGGCTATGTCCGGTAGTGTTTCTCCATGTTATCCTATAGGCCCATAAAGCCTCTGGGAGTCTATCTACCCAATCCTTATGATATAAGTGAATGGTATTATTTAAAATGGATTCTAACACTTTATTAGTTGATTCTACCTGACCATTAGCCTGAGGGTGATAAGGTGAATATTTGCAATGTCGGATGCCATATTTTGTAGTAAGTTCTTTCATTAATTTAGAAGTAAATTAAGTACCCTGATCTGTGACAATTTCTCTAGGTACACCAAACCAGGTGAATATTTCTTCATATATAAACTCTACCACCAATTTCTCTGTGGCTCTAAATAAAGCTTTAGCTTCTACCCACTTGGTGACATAGTCCTTACAAAGTAGGATATATTTCTTTTTACGAGACATGGGAGAAATCGGTCTTACAAAATCAAGAGCCCATTTCTCAAAAGGTTCAATCATAACTTGGGATTGTAAAGGCATTTGATCAAATGACTTAAGTCTACCCATTATTTGACAACTATCGCATCCTTTAACATATTTGGCAGCATCCTTAAAGATGCTTGGCCAATAATAACCAGAATGTAATACTTTATATGCCGTCCTCTTATCAGAAAAATGTTCTCCACATGGTCCATCATGGCATGCATGGAGGATGTCTGTCATTTCATCCTCCCGCACACATCGTTGAATAATAAGATCAGAACCACTGCAGAAGAGATCGTTATCAACCCAAGAATAATTAGAACTATGAACTATAATACGACGCTTCTCATGTGGAGACAAATGGTTTGGTATTTTCCCAGTTGCTAGATAATTGACAATATCTGTAAACCAAGGGGTTTGAATAGATACAACAAATTGATGTTCATCAGAAAAAGTGTCGTCAACTGGTTTAGTACCGTCTTCATGTTGAATACAGGAAAGGAAATCTGCTACGATATTTTCTTTACTAGGTCGGTTAATGACGATAATGTTAAATTATTGCAATAAAAGAAGCCACCAGGTCACCCTGCCATTGGTGATTGGTTTATTCATTAGAAATCTAATGGTAGAGTGATCGGTATGCACAAAAACTTCATAACATGTGATATGATGACGTAATTTATTAATAGAATAAACCACTACCAAAAATGATTTTTCAGTAACAGTATAATTTAATTCGGCAGGGGTCATATTTTTGCTAATAAAATAGATGGCATAAGGTTCCTGTCCTTCATTTTGGCCGAGGACTCCTCCTATGGCCGTATCAGAGGCATCAGTAGATATGTGAAAAGGAAGGGACCAATCAAGATCCCTAAGTATTGGTGCTACCGATAGTTTAGCTTTTAAGATTTCAAAATCATTTTGACAAGATTCTGTCCACTAGAATTCTGAGTCCTTTGTAAGTAACTTAAACATTGGTGCAGCTATCTTTGTGAAATTTTCAGTAAAACAGCGGTAATAGCCTACATGACCAAGGAAGATTCTTACCTCTTTTTGATTTTTGGGAGAGGGAAGGTCAACAATTACTTTGATCTTCGCAGGGTCTACCTTAATTCCTTGGGAAGAAACATGGTGTCCCAAAACTATACCTTCTGTTGGTAACATTTTACATTTTTCTTGACTGAGAGATAAATTCATTTCTTGACATCGGATCAAGACCTTCTCGAGATTTTCAAGGGCTTCTTGAAAAGTATTACCATAGGCTATAAAGTCATCCATGTATACCTCCACACAGTCATGTATAAGATCGAAAAATATTCCTAAGACTACCTGCTGGAAAGTGGCAGGTGCATTATATAAGCCAAATGGAAAAACTTGATAAGCATATGTTCCCCAAGGGAATGTAAAAGTGGTTTTGTCTTGATCTTCATGTGTTATTAAAATATGGTTGTAACCACTATACCCGTCAAGAAAGGAAAAATATTGTTTACTTGACAGAGTATCTAATACTTGATCAATAAAAGGTAAATGAAAGTAGTCTTTAAGTGTAGCTTTGTTTAACTCTCTAAAATCAACACAAATACGCCATTTCCCTGTAACTTTATTTGGAACTAATACTAAAGGAGATACCCATTTATTGTTAGAAATAGGATAGATGAAACCAGTACTGAGAAGTTTTTGTAATTCTTCTTTTGCTATATCCTTTCGAGCAGGATTCATCCTCCTTTGAGGCTGCCTTACAAGTGTCATGCTTGGATCCATATAAATATGGTGGATACAGGTATCGGGGTGTATACCCTTCATATCGGTGTATTCCCATGCAAATGCTCCAACTTGTTTCTTATGAACTTTAAGCAGTTGTGCTTGTTGATTTTCACTTAATTCTGTGTTTATATGTAGAATTTTCTCAGGGCCAACCTCACAAGGTATGGTATATGGTCATGTATTCTATTCAATTGTGAAGACACAAGGTGTTTCTATAAACATTGAGAGAGCCATATTATCTTGAAATTCATCTCCAAAAATATGATCAAGTTGAGCAAAGGACTGAGGCAAATCTGTACAGGTTGTTGAAGAAACAAAATGGTTTAATACATTCTCAGTGGTATGATCCTAAAGTGCCAAGGAAAAATCACTATGAAGGGAGAGATCATTAAAGTCTTTATCCCCAAAAGAACACTTCAACCACCATGAATTTTCAATTATTGGTTGTGCTAGGGGGTGTAAAATAAGTCTTTGTGTAGACAACCCATTGGAAATAGTCATCTCTCCATCCGTGCAACCTATAAAAGCATTTGTGGTAGCTAACCATGGTCTTCCCAAGATAATAGGATGTCCTTTAGAAGGATCCTTTGATTCTATGACCATAAAGTCGACAGGGTATTCCCATGAAGCTACTGATACAACAATGTCATCCAGGACTCCAACGGGTTTTATTGTAGTGCGGTTTGCTAGTTCTAGGATGGAAGGAGTAGGTCGGAGAAATTGTCCTCACTGTAAAACTTCTAAAACTGCGGTGGTCATCATGTTAATAGTGGATCCTAAATTGATAAATTTATTCTCTTTGGTGGTGGCGTTTATAATTACAGTCACTATTGGGGCCCCTAGATTTGTATATTTTGCAATCCGGGACTGACCTGTGATACATTCAAACATTTCTCCTGTAACATGAATTGTAAGAGGGTCCTTTTTATTCTTTCCTGGAGGTTTAATACAAAGCTATTTTATTACCTTACTATAGATTTGTACATCTTTAATATCTTGTAATAGAGGGATTTTAATACAAATGTTCTTTAATTCATTCAAAATGTTATACTCCGGATGAACTCCAGGTTTTTCTATTACTAGTCTTTTTGGAAATGGAGGAATTATTTGCTCTTGAATAGTTTCTTGCAGAGGATGGGTGTGTACTAGAACATTTGGAATGTTCACATCCTCCAAAATAGCATCACTCATGGGTTCACTCGAATATTCTTCTTTGTTTGGTTCCTGAATGATGACCGATGACTTGGGTTTATTATTCACAACTCTTCCTGATCGTAATTGAATTTCATGTACAAGTACAGTCGAGATAAGGTATGAGGGGAGAGTTTGCAACTCAATGCTGTTAAGAGTTTGAGTTGGTTTATTATTAGGGTTAGGTATCGGCTGTGAAGGTAATAATGTTGGTCGATGAGGATTTCCATTTTGAAAGTGATGAGGATGCTATGTGATAAAAGGAACTGGAGGAACAAATCTAGGCGGCATCTGCTAGAAATTTGTTTGATTATGAGGATAAGGATGATTAGGTGTAGGGACAGGTTGTGACTAAGGATATGGTTGTCCTCTCCATCCTTGTGACAAATATTGTTGTTGTGCAAATTGAGGAGGAGGATACTGAGGTGGCCAATTCTGCCAGCTTGAATTGTTCCATTGCTAAGGTGGTTGATACAGAGGATAATAGAGTGGAGGTTGTGGTGGAAATTTTGGATATGCTGGTTGGTCTCTAGGTTTCCAAGGATGCCTCCTAGATGTTTTGGCTACATCCCCACTCTTATAGATGGCTTGCAATCCAGGAAAGGATGGGCAATTATCTTTTGGATGCTCTTCTATACAGATGTGACATACGAAGATGTTGTTTAATGGACATTCCCTTTGGGGATGTTTAGTTCTACATATTGGACAAAAGATACTCATTGCTGCTCGTTCTTCACCTTTCCTCTTCTTGGCATGTAAAGCGTCTAGTTGGGAACCCATTGCCCCTAAGATATTAGTCTTAAAATTATCCAATAGGTTTCCTAACTCTACTCTTATAACTACACTTGAACTAGGAACATTTCCTTTTATATTTCTACTAAAAGGCTCTCGAATTGTTTTCCCAACTTCACCCCTACTCCTAGAATAATTTTTACACATCTCACCGATCTGTGCAAAAGTTTTATGAGAAATATTGCTAGTTCCCATGAGATTAAGACTTTCTAACAAGTCCTTGAAGATCCCCTTAAGAAAAAGTGTATGTACTATAACTTCTCAAAGGTCATTATATTAAGACTTATGTAATGTATAAATGAACCTCTCAAGATAATCCTCTAGGCTCTTGTCTTCAAGTTGTTGTATCTTGAATATATCATGTTGAGAATCCTTAGGTTTGCAGTATTCTTGATATTTTCGTAAGAATGAGGTTTTCATATCATCCCAGGTCCTGATAGTGGATTCTCCTAATCCCATGAACCATATCAAGGAGAAATCCTTGAGTGTAGTAGGAAAGAGTTTTAGTTTGTAAACGTCTTGTAGATAATTGTAACTCCTACAAAGGATATCGAACTCAAACAGGAATGTGTCCAGGTCCTCATTGCTTTTTCCATAGAAAGTAGGTAAGGAGGAAGGAGGGATGTTTTTCATAGTTACATCCTGCATTGTATTTAAGATAGGGAACCCAAAGGTAGCCTCAGTTCAATTTTCCCCTTCTCCTTCTTCATTCCTAACTTCATCATGATCTTCATTTTCTCCCCATCTATCCATATCAGCTGGATTCTTTATGTAAATATACCTAGGAGGCTCCTTTCGAGGTGATAATGGGGCGTCCCAACATTCTTTTTTGGGAGAAATCTTCCTCTGATCAACCATTTTTTTATTGAATCCTAGAGGGATAGTAGGTTCTACTGTAGAAGTTTCAAGTTGTGAAATAACTAGATCTACTGAGGTTCTAAAGAGAACTTTTACTTGAGCATGATCAACAAAGTCAACAAAATTCAGATTTCCTACTAGTGAAAAAGTTGTGTTAATTGGATTCGAAACTAGTGGAGGGCTAGGGGTTTCTAATGGCTGATCCTCTTGAACTTCCTCAGGAATAGGGTCCTTAGGATCTTCTGCCAAGGTTCCTTCTCCTTCTATGGCTTCTACAGTAAGATCTTCTAAGGGAGTTTCTTTAGGTTTCAGGGTAGAATTACTTCCTATAGGCATCTTTTGATACCTTTCTGGTGAGTTAGTAGTTGGGGAATTACGTCCCCTACGGTAGTTAGTAGGCATTTCAATAAATTTTCCAGTCTTGAAAAATATACTCTGAGCATCTCTAATTCTACTCATGAAAGACTTTTAAACTAAAGAAAATCTATGCTACTACTGTTGCTGGATTTGGGGGCGCCTATTATAACCGATACATAGGTTCTTACCTCTCATCTTATCACTCCCCTGCTACCAACCTATGACTAAACTTCACAAAGAATTCTACTCTACCTTACAGAACAACTCCCTGACAATGGCACCAAAACTGTTAGGTGTTATAATGTCTAAATTAATACACCTATTCTTTAATTATCAATCGAGGTTGGTAAGCTTAGAGTTGACACAAAATATATGCGAAGGTATAGGCTGTCGTGTAAATATTTTAACAAACAAAAGATCAAAAGATATTTCAAAATGAAAAAATGAGTCAAACTCTTAAAAATGCAATTATTAAAGTAATTGAACTGAGACAGAATAATAAACTAAACAATTGATAATAAACTTTAAACTGAAATACAATCAACAATTAACTATTCAAATGGAAAAATAGGGTACAAGGAAAACTCAACTTATAAGCAACTAGAAAACTAAATAAGAGAAGCAAGTAGAAAACTTAATAAAGAAAACTTGATAAAAGAAGCAAGTAGAAAACTTAATAAAAAAAATATCTTTAGGTTCTATCCTACAAGTTCTTTCAACACTAACACAACATAAAAAGACCACCTTAAAAACATACTAAGGAAAACACATATAACACTAAATCTTGCATACAAACGAATAAATTAATTCAAAAGGAATGAACACAAAACCATACAATAATAAAACAAAATCAGAAACAAAACTTAAGAATAAATTAAACTTCTTTCAAAGTAAAAGAAGCGAGGAAAATGATAAAACTTTAATAAATAATTTAAAACAACTAAACTTTAACTCTAAGGTTAAATAAAACTAGCATCTAAATATGAGAGTCAAAACATAATTCAGACATTCACAAAACAAAACTAAAAGCAATCTTAAAACACATAAAAAACACTAAAAACATAACTAAGGGCTGGATTACGGACTGAACTGTGGGTATGGAAGGGGTGACTGAATAACAGACTGAATAGGATGTTCGAATGACAGTCTACACAGTTAAAATGGTAAAAACTAACCTAAATGAACTAATATTTAGCTAAAGTCATGCACATGTAATTCTAATGCACCGGAATAGTAAATAAACCTATTTAACAACACATTAAATTTAAACTAATTCGTGAACAAAAGGAATCATTGCATATTAAACTAATAAATAAACTGGAAATTAACTTGCATAAATTCAAAATAGGAAAGGAAATAACAGTATTGAATCTATTCTAAATTCATGAAAGCAACTTATTCTATATTCTTGAAAACAAAGACTGAAAGTAATGCTGGAAATGAAATAGCTGGAAACAAAATGACTGAAAGCAAATAACTGAAAGCAAGCTACGCATGCATCTAACTAATTAACTTCGAAATAAAACTAAGTTAATGTATTATAGAAAACAAATAGAATAGCATTTACTATAATCTAATGGAAGCAAACTAGAAATTAAACTAGACTAGCTAAAATAGAAAAGAAACTAAGCTAAATAAAGAAAATGAACCTTTGGTTGATGAGGGGCCCTCTCAACAATCAGGGGTGATGCCTGGATAACTTATACTTAAACGCAATCTTCAACAACAATGCATACAACTCTTTATTCGGTTGGTGGAACATAAATACAATGTTCAAGAGTAAATCACAACAAGAACTCTTCTCCTAACTCTGCTAATTGACTGATTTTCTCTAGCTAACTTCAACTCTCTCATAGAGGCTGCTTTATAAATGATTTATAGAGATGAGCAAGTTGACCCTTTAGTGGTCGACTGCTCTCTAAATTTAGTCGACTATAATATAAATTTAATTAATCACAGACCAACGCATAAGCATCTCCCTTATTCAGTGTGAGTCTGGTTCTTTTCATTGAACAACATACGCACATGTTCCTTCTCAAGCGCAACAGGTCTTCAGATGTGGCGCACGACTCCTTCTTCAGCGCGAATGTGGAATGGTGGAGAGCAAGGGAAGCGTACACGGTGGTCTTCTAGAATGCAGGTCATTCTATTCTTTAAACATGCAGACCGGTGGTAGTTTGGAGCCAGGCAGAGGAGGCCAGGAGCGATCCTTCTAGACTGAAGATGCTCCATCCTTTGAATGCATGGGAAGTGAACATCTTAGTGTTGGGAGAAATCAGTGCATGGATGATCCTTCTAGACTGATGGTCATGCTATCACCTGGGCGCGTGGACAAAAAAATGGTTTATAGAATGTTCCAACGTTTTAATGCTTGAAATCAGTAATCAACAACGTAAGATCTGGTTAATGAGCTGGAAGGTGAGCTGCGTTGTGAGCTCGATAGCAAGCTGAATATGCTGGGAGTAGATCTAGGGTGAATGAAATGTCTGTCTACTGGTGCGCTTAAGGACTGGAGTCTATAGAAACACATTTCAACATCTGGAAAACCACCAACAAGTTTCACGTAATGGGATGAATGACGAGTTGGATGCCAAGCTGGACATGCTGTGTGAAAAGCAGGTTGAATGCGTTTTGTGTATTAACTTGGCCCAAAAAATATTATAAAACCTACAAACAATTATACAAACCAATTAATACATCAAATGCGTTTTAATAATGTTATTTTTAATTAATAAAACCATAAAAATGATAATAATAAAATAATTTTATATAAACCTTAAAAACACTCATACCTAAGGTTGAATAATGATCTTCGTGACATAAAATGTACAAAAGATAATAAAATATATGTTTAAATGAGTAATTTAACTGCCAAAAATGGTAACAAATCTAGGATCAACAAGTTCATCTACATACAGTAGGAGTATCACAAGTTTCCCTTCCTCAACCTTGTAGTAAAGGTTGGAATCTTCTTTACTCTTGGTAGATCCTAATCCAATAAAGAAGCTGTCAATTATGCTGTACCATGTCCCGGGTTCCCGTTTCAAACCATGCAGGGCCTTCTTTAATTTGTACACATGAGTCTCCCTTTCATGTGTCTCAAAACTGAGTGGCTTCTCCACATACACTTCCTATTCTACTACACCATTCAAGAAGGAAGTCTTGATGTCCAACTGGTGTATCTTCCATTTCATTACTACAGCCAGAGCAAGTACTGATATGATGGAAGTGTATCTAGATACAGGTGCAAAAGTATCCCTTCTTTCTGGGAGAATCCATGTGCCACAAATATTTCTTTATGTTTCTCTATGCTGCCATCTGCAGCATGTTTGATCTTGTAGATCCACTTGGAAGTCACAATAGAATTCCCCTCTGGTCTTGGGACAACATCCTAGACATCATTCTTCATGATTGACTGGTACTCCTTGATCATAGAATCCTTCAATTCTTTCTTTTTTTCCGCTTCTTCATAGTTGGAAGGTTCTTTATCAATGCTGTCACATAATAGAGCTACATAACCGGAGTAGGAACTAGTTCTCTTCCTTTCTCTGTGCGTTTCTTCTGGAGCCCCATATTTTTCTACACCTTGGATAGCCTCTCGTACCCATGAAGGTTTCATTTTGTAAGGATTATTCTCATGGGGTGGATCTACAGGTTCTTGGGGTTCTTCCATTTCTCGATCTTCTTCTGGAGTTGCTTCATTCATAGTTGTATCTCAGATCCTAGGTTATTCTATTTCTTCAAGTTCTGCATTAGGTCTTTTTTCTAGATTTGTTGTAAGCTAAGTCTTCATCAAATTTCACATCCCTGCTAATGTCAATCTTCTTGAATCCCGGGAAGTATATTTTGTAAACCTTGGAGCTTTCACTTGAATCTTTTGTATCTTGTATCTTGATTTTCTTCTTTATTTGGTTTTCAATCAAGGATTTGAATTCCTTGCATTTACTGAATACTTCATATTTCCTTTTCAAGAAATATATCCATGTATTCCTAGAGAAATCATCAATGAAATAAACATAATATACATACCCACTCAATGAACTGGATGACATTGGACTGCATACATCGGAATGGATGATTTCTAAGATTCCTTTTTCCTTTTTCTCACTACTTGGAAATTTTTTCTTTGTTTTCTTTCCTTTCGCACATCCTTTGCAAATACCTTCATTTTTTTCCTGTATTTCTGGAAGACCTTTAACAACTTTTCTTGCAAGTGGTAGTTACCTATAGTGCACATGTGCAAGCCTTCTATGCCAAAGTTCACTTGGTTCAACTGAGTCATGGAACAAAGCTTGTTTTGGATGGCCCTTTAATTTGTATAATCCTCCCTCTTGCTCTCCAATCACCACTGAACCATCTATAGTCTTTCCTTTTGGCCACATAAGGACTTGGCCATCTACAAATGCAACCCTCATTCCTTTTGCATCCAATGCAGATATGGAGAGGATGTTCTTCTTTAGTCCTGATACAAACAAGACATCCTTCATCTTCATAGAATTTCTAGAGTCTAGCTTATAGGAGGATTCATCACTACCTTTTATGGGATACTGGTAGTCATCCCCAAGTTTCACTTTGTGGGGTGGCTCATGTTTGGATAGTTTCACAAAATATTATTTGAATACTGTCATATGCTTGGAAGCCCCACTATCTATGAGCCAATCATTGATTCCATGTGTGACAGTTCCTGTGAGGGAAAAAATCAAAACATATTCTTCATCACTTGAAGAGTCTTCACTTTCTTCTTTGATTCTCTTTCTGGGAGGTTCATCATCTTATGCAGTGTGGGCATGGTGTCTTCTTTTGTTTCCCTTCTTCTTGTGAGAGCCACATTTGTTTCTAGGACACTCTCTGGAAAAGTGTCCTCTCTCGTCACATGTATAGCATCTGATTTTAGATAGATCTCTGCTATATCTTTTAGGGTTATCTTTGTTGTGAGAATGCTTATCTTTGGGATGATGATAGTCCTTTTTTATTTTCTTGGTGTGTACTGTGAGAGATTGATCTTCATTTCCCATCTTTTCTTCTCGAGCTACTATTCGAGCTTCTTCTTGTGAGCATTCCTCCCACATCCTACTGAAAGTCATTAGCTTTATTCTAGCACAAATACCTTAAATGAATGAGTCCCATGACCTAGGGAGACCATTCAAGGTGGTCATCACAATTTATGCATTCTCCACTTCTTCATCCACTGCTTCAAGTTGTTCTTTAATTTGAGAGACCCTTATAAAGTATGACTGTATGGTCTCTGCATTCTGGATCTTTACATTCTTCAACTGGTTCCTCAAAGTCATCTTCCAATTTATGTTCTTCAATTCGAATAGCTTGGTCAAGGAATCAAACATTTCTTTAGGTGTCTTTAGGGAAGACACTTGTGGTTTAAGGTGATCCTTGATAGAATCAACAATAATTCTCTTGGCCTTGACCAAGTTATTCTTATGTAAGTCCTTAGCCTCATCTCCTTCTGGATTTGGAACCTCTCCACTTGTGTATGTGTCTAATTCATTTTCTTCAAGAACCAATGAAATCCTATACTTCCATGCTCAGAAGTTTTCATCTCCTTCAATCTTTTCATCAAGCTTGGTGTGATGAGACATCTTAATTGAGAACCTCAAATGGAAATACAAAAGATTTAGATCTTAGATGTCGGAACTAGATCTGGAGCTGATCTTCTGCATTGCTGGTTTTCTGGTTCAGGGGTAAATTAGGGTTTGAATTTACCAGAGTTCTACCCAACCAAAAAACTTGATCTTGGTTTCTAAACTTTGATTTTGAGGAAGAGAGCAATCCTATGCTGGGATCACTAAAAAATCCCACCTCTGAAAATAATCAGAATCAGACTCTACTTTGACATAAAGATGCACCCTTCAATGGAGAGCTAACCTAGCATCATTTTGCTGATGATCTATGGAGAGAGACCCAAAATGTAAGAATCCCTAGCTTCTGCAACTGCAAACTGTCTTGTTCTCAGGTTAGCTCTGATACCATGTTAGATTTCTATCATTTAAGCAATATGATATTAGGATCTTATTTGAGAGTATAACATGCACAATAATAAACACAAGAGACAAGAGACACAAAGAGTTTTCCTCGGGGAAACCATAAAGGAGAAAACCCCACAAATTCCTCAAAGATAGAATGAGCACCAATGGCAAAAGTAAAACCCAAAGACATAAAGATGATCTCTGATAGTTGTTCTCTCTCTCACTTGTGTGAGCTTCTCTTCTCTCACTCACACGCTACAGTTGAGTGTGTGTGTGTTACAAATAGACATTAGAGGAAATTTGAGGTCTAAAATGGGTCTCTAAAGGAAAATAATAAAATAATACTTAAAATAATAAAATAATAGTTAAATAATAAATTAATTGTTATTAATTTTGGAGGAAGAATGAAAAAAACTACTTTTTTGTTCGTATTTTTGACATATCTCCCTGTGTTTTTACTCAAATTCTGAGAGGGAGAGTTGTTGGATGCGGAATTTAATTCCGCATCCAATGAGTACCCACACTACATACTTTTGATGGACCTCACTGCCCCAAAAACAAGAAATACCTGAAAAAATGTGATGATGACATGATCATCACATTTTTTCAGGTATTTCTTGTTTTTGGGGTAGCAAAAAGTATGCAGTGTGGGTACTCATTGGATGCGGAATTAAATTCCTCATCCAATGAGCTCTCCCGCTTGAAATTTGAGTAAAAATACAGGGAGATATGTCGAAAATACGAACAAAAAAAGTAGTTTTATTTTATGACAAATATGTCAATTCAAGCATTATGGTTGACTCATTTCATTGAAATTCTATTGGTTCTTGAATTCCAAATCACAAAATTTATTGTTGGCACGTTTTCTTATAAGGCCCATTTTAGAACCCAAATTTCCTCTAATGGAGGCTCACTCTCTATTTATACTAGTTTCTGACTTGACAATTAGTTACCAGGGCCGAATTCACTAGGAGAGTCTAATAACCCTAGTGCCCCTCAACTGTGGGGACTTTTCCCCTTAATCAACAAAGGAGGGTTAAGCTCTATGGATTTACATGACTTGATTACATTAATGATTCTCCCAATAGGAACATTGGGGTACAATGAAATACAACACATATTATATACAAGTGAATACATTCCAAAGTTACAAATACATCAACAATAGCGATGTATATCCACCCAAGGATTTGACCCTGAGACTTGCTGCTCACAACTTACAACACTCAACCACTTGGGCTATCCCACCAAGCTAGTATATATATATATATATATATATATATATATATATATATATATATATATATATTAACGTCACTAAACATTTTATGGTTGCAAATTTAATAATTAGTAAGATCTTCCAAGGTTTCTACAATTTGAAAAAATTATGGATCCTTAAAATTTTACTTGTAGTTCATGGAGCTGAGAGAGAAGCGTCGAAGACAAGGACGAAAATGAAGAGTCTTATAATAAAATAAACCAACATCTACACATAATAATTGCATAGGAAACCAGTTCATTACCAATGCTGGTCATCCGACAAAAAGTGCCGATGACCATTAATGTTTAAGGTCTTAACGTGTGACAAACACAACACGCTTCCATAATTTAACTATACCTTTTGAATTAGGCCTGCACTTTGCACATTATTTATACCATTATAAATGTATTGGTAATATCTATGGACTAGTTGTTACAACTTTCTCATATTACCTATTAGGTGTTCCATAAGTTTCAATACAAAAGGAGGACCACATCATCATCAACCAAGAATATTGTTTGGATTGAAGACATTTTATATTGCAAATTATATATGAAAAGTAGGGTTCATACTTAGATTTTCATATGGGGTGACAATGCACATACACATATGCTCACGATGATCACCAAGAAAGAAGAACATGAAGTGAAACCTCCAAAAGGGATGTCAAGTTGTATGACGATGGAAGTTGTTTCGATGAAAGGATGACTTGTACAAGTTGTAGAGACTAGTTGTGTGGTGAAGAAGGATGAAATGCAAGCAATGATGCTAGGTTAAATTGAAGGGAAACATAATTTGTTGTAGATAATGATTATGATTCAACTGTGATAAAATAATGTTGCATCAAGATAAAAACATGTGACTAAACACACTAAATTTCAAGAAGACCGAAGAATGACTAAGAAAGATGCATATCAAGGAATAGAGATAGCAATGTCAAATAGTTAATTTAATATATCATATTTCAATTATTGAACTTTTATTATTCATATCCACGGATAAATTCTATTTAGTAAGAATTCAATGAAGTCAACATGCTGCATGAATACAAAAGTCACTAAAAGACAAATTGGTGGAATACCAAAGGTCACCCAAGGGTGAATTGAATCAATTTTGTAAGGAGCCCATTAGGGCATAAATAATATTGGCTTAACACAAGTCAATATAGGAAAATATAAAACCACATAAATTAGAAAGATAATTGCCAAAGAACATTTACTTCTCATCAACTAAAGTGCATATATACATGATATGTGACCCTTGTTTTCATATTCCAAGTGGTCTCTTGGACTCCTAGGTGACTCTCGGTCTCCCCTATGACTGATCATTTACTTTAATTATTAAAAGGAAAAATAATAATAATACAATAACATGGGATAATACTAACACAAAGGATTATATTCCCAACAATTCCCCCCTTAGTTCAAAGGATGTATAAGAGTCCAAGAAAAAGAAGAGAGCTGAAAAAAGGCTTGACAAACCACTATGCCAAGAAAGTTAGCAAAATATTGCACCATGTTCTACTAAATACAAAATCTCTCTGAAGGGGTGATTTTGGATGGTCATCAACCAAAATGGATAGTAGAAACTGAAATATTCTACTATGTGGGGTGGTTTGAAGCTGACCACAAACTATCGAACTTGGTTGCGAAGGCTTAGAGTTTTTGTCTCAAACTTGGAATGAATGCTCATAGGTTCTCTAAAAGAAGCAACATGAGGATAAAGTATTATTAATTATTTTCTGAATTGGTGGTTTAAGGATGACCACTTAACCAATTGGAAAGTTTAAACATGAATTGAACAACTGCATCTTGTTGAACATTTCCAGCTTGACAATCTTTTGCCAAGTAAGTTATCTAGAAGCTTCCATTGTCTTACTCTACATGAAGGTTCTCTTGACATCGGTGGTTTTAGGATGAACACCAAATTTGGAGCTCAGTCGTACAAATCTATTCACACGCTTGCTTGATCTTGCTTGCTTGTTACTGATGGTCTTCATTCCCCCCTTGTTAGGAACAATGCGAGGATAGGTGATTTTTCAAGGTGTCACAACTAGACAAAAAACAAATGAGAACTATGAAAGTGAGGAGAGTATCAGGGTGTTACAAATAAACAAAAAATGCATGATTACTCTTGAAATGGTTATGTTGTCTATATGCTTTTCTCACTAAATATATCCTTTGAAACTATTTGTTGCTCATGCTCGCTTGCTATTACTTGAGGAATGACATGGATTCTAGTTATAAGAAGAGGATTCAAAACTTGAATATGACATAATGTTCCCCTCTATCAGGTGCAAGAGGAGAATTATGGGTAGAGGAGAATACACAGGGCTTCTTTCAACTCCACCCTTTACAAATACAACTTAACATATTCAACCCTAAAAAGTGAGGGGTGTTGGGATAATCCAAAAATGCACCCATATAAAATACAAAATTCAAATTATTTCTTTCGATTTTGATACTTAAAGAACACAAGAAAGTACCAAAACAAATACATAAGAACTTACAAACATACACAACTACAAGTTACATACATGCCAATTGAATTGAGAAATCTTCCATACCTGAATGATGATATTGCTCTGCAATTTTTTTCTGATGAATCAACTGCACTTACAAGTATCGGGTTTGCACTTTTTTTTCATACTATGTGCAATTCAATATGGAAAATTATAATTACCAAGCCTTTATGTAAGCTCAATGTTTTCAACTAGACATAGATCCAATATTTTCTACAACAGTATACAAATACCATTTTTTGTACCAGGATTATGCAACTGTCAATTAATTTTGTAGCATACACATTCAATTCCGCATCAAGCAAATTCAATTATGCAGCTATAGAAATAGGTTGAAAACTCATCAACCAACAATCACAATGGTCTCTGCAAATTCTGTACAAGGTGGTTTTGTAGCAAGAATGTTTCACATACTATCAATTCGTCAAGCACATAGGGAAACAACAGGAAATCAAACTTCTCTAGTTACATTCTTACACTTGGAAATGTTCAGCAATAAAGAAAATCAAAATATTAACTTTTTTACAATACACCACCATCTAGATCCTTGTGGCATATTGGAAAGAGGTCTCTGCTCTTTCATGAATGGGAAATATTCACCAATGATGTGTAGCTTCACTGTTTACAATTCAAACTATTCTTTTTTCTTTATCACTGTTTAAATGCATACAAAATGCCTCTCCAGACATCAAATATTGGAAAAGTGGCATTCTATTTCTTCATGTAGTGGAATTATACAAAAAAAACTCCAACAAAATAAAAAATCTAGCGCTGCAAAGAAATATTCTCTCAATATGCAATAATGTTTCACAAAAATATCAATGAAGACTAGTATGAATTCACAAAGTATTCAATTCATGAGAAGTCCTTTGGTTATCAACTCAACTTTAATTGTACAGATTGCAGAAATTACACATTGGGCACATAGCAATAGTCTACTTCACATAAGTCTTTATATCTCTCCAACAATGATCTTCACAAGTTTCTATGCCGAACAAAAGCGAGCTCTTCATACTTCAATGCATCTACAGTTTCTTAAGAGAAGTCGTCAAATTTAAGAGAGGTTGTATCTCTTCAACAAAAGAGTGGCTGTAACTCGGATAAAAGGAGGTTCTTCAGTATTATTCATAATTCAATGCATAAGTATCTTCCAGTAATCAAACAAACTTCTCAATAATATCCCTAACTCAACAGATTATCTATTTGGTATTAAGGTTACTCAACCACAAATTCAATGGTAGTGGATTTCAACCAGATAACAATGGCCACCAAGTGTGAATGCTCTTGATATTATTAACCATCCCTACCATTAATTTTGAAAATAATGAAACACATAATGAATTTTTCTAAATTTTGAATTGCATCTTGGACCTCTTCTCACTGTCCTGAAGCTAGGTATGAAACTGATGACATATATATTCCGAAATATCTTAGTATTGATACTTGTTGCAACATGTGGAGTCATGGATTTTTTTTCAACGTGGAATATTGTAGCTCTAAAAACAATCACAACTCATCTCCAATGACTCTTCACTGATGTAATTAGTATTCACAAGAAATATTTTCAGCTCCACACACACATTCCAGTCTTCATAATAGACTATTTTCTCAACAATAGTTTCGATAGTGCATTATCGACTTTGTTAAATTTGTGAACCATTGATCTACATGCAAATGAGAGTAATTGAGAATTAGAATTATCTAGTGGAATATCAAGAACAATGTACACTGAACAAGACAAATTTAAGAAAAATATGATAAGAATTGATTAGTTAATTAAAAAATTAATCTTTATTCATTCCAATAGTAATACAATGGTGTTAGAATAATAATAATTCAAATCATGTGGATAATATTCGAATATACCAACTAAAATTCACTGACTGGCTAACTCAGTGTGTCTAAATCACTACATGGGAGACACTAGTCTAACTCTTGATGTCTAAATCAGTTAACAAATAGGGTAGGTGGAAAAAGACACCACTCTCCTTTAAATCATGCAAAGCTGGTGCTAGACTAACTGATTGTAACTAGAGATTGACTCAGCATAACTGCTTACCAACCATGACCAACTGATGGAGGCTACTGGTGGATCATCAGAGTGGATCCTAGAATATAGGGATTGGCACCGCTTGAACTGGTGGCACTAGTGGCACCAATGGCACTAGTGGCACCAATATCATGGTGGCACCAAAGTTAAGAAAATGAATCCTAATTTAGATAAGATGATCAAATAGACTATATACGGATAATGGAGGATTATTTAATCATAACATCCCCCATTAATCCTAACTTGAAAAAATTTGGGCACTGGAAACTATGAAAAAAGTCACCCATACAATCTAATAAAAAATGAAATCTACTTAATAAACTAAGGAAAATGGGGAAAACCTCATGGGAACCCACCCCTCAAAATAAGCAGGAATCATGAAATTTTGCTGCAATCTGCAACTCTGTGAAGCAACCATGAATAATCATGGTTCTTTTGTGCATCAAAATCCTAGAAATGTGCATGTGAACCTATCCAAACTAAATTATTATTTCTGGAGGAATTTTCATCTTTAGAAGAAGAGGAATACACTCAACTGAATCAGGAACATAGACAATTGCAAGATGAAAACTGGACCCATGTAGAGCAATTGAGATCAACTAATGAGAGAGAAAAAATGCTTGAGAATTAAATGCATGTGAGGTAAACCCAATAAAATTATATGTTGCAACCTTGAACATTGAACCATGTGAGGTAAAATAAGCTCCAAGTGTTAAGAAGTGTCCAGGTGAATGCATGATGTCTCCATGTTTACTAGTACTGTGAGTAGATGATCATGTGATCAAGTAGAAAGGTAGATAGGTCCTGGGTCCATGGAGAGAAAATGATTGAGATCCATAATATGATATAGCTTCTAAAATATCCAATGATTCAAAAAACATAATATCAACAAACTCATGAGAGAAAACTAACATCGAATCCCCAACAACAATTTTTAAAGAGACTTGAGGTACTTGATTTTTCACACCAAAATTGATGAGAACAACTACAAGAATGACTAGAGGCTCTTGAAACTTAAAATTTGAACCAAATAAGGTCATATCATATCCAAGAGTGTGGAAAAAAGGTTCCAAGTTCTCTACTGAGATGGTAGATGCACAATTTTCTCCTTCTTCAACAAAACTCTCAGTATTGGTGCAAGCAATCATGAAGGAATTTGTTGGAAGCTCTAGATCAATGAGAGTGAATGGATCACTCCTAAAATATGATATTTTTTCCAAAACATACAAAGTATTACTTTTTTACGCACCAACATCAACCTTAGAGAGAGAGAAATCAAATTCCTTTTCATTTTCTAAAGTAATCACTAGCAAACTTTGCACATAATTTAAAATAGAAGAATCACTGGAGAATGCCTGAGTAGAATAGAAGGAAAATTTTTCTTCAATAAAAGATATTTGAATGTATTCTTCTGGATTAGCTATATGAGAATATGATATATCAGAGATCTCATAAACTTCTAAGCAACATGAGAAGGAGTAACTGAAAGGAGACTTTCTTCAATTCAAATTGACTACGTTGATGATTCTGCTTCTTCTACATCTTGAAAAAATTCATCAGAGAGAATAGAGGCCGATAATTTTGAAAAAATAAATCTTGTGGTGCTGGGTGTTCTCTCCAAATTTCTAGAATTATCCTCACTATGCTTGCCAAAGGTTCTATCCAATTCTGTCCAAAGATCCTTTGGGTATTCAACATAATCAATAAGGTAGCACAAGATTGGAGAAACGGCCAGACATATCGTTCCAAAAGTTATATCACCGTCATTTATCCAATGATTCTCATATTCATAATACTCTTTACCAAGTCCAATATATACCTCATAGATACCTTGTCTCTTTAGAGATGAAATCATCTTCAATTTCCACTCTGAATATCTTGTGAATGGAGTAAGAAGAGGAAGTGATAATCTCGAATCCATATTGAAGTTGTACCTACAAAATATCACTGCAAAACAAACCAATTCACAATCATATGTCAGTTCAAGCCTTTCCACCTCGACATGTACACTTTATCAGACTCCTTCACACCTAGATAGACTTCTCTAGACAGAATCTAGAGGGAGCATTGCTATGATTCCACGATTAATGTGGAAACTTAGCTGCTTCTAGTGTACAATGGAGATTAGAAAAGGCTTGCTGCTAGAATGAACAAGGCTCTGATATCGTGTTAAATTTGTGAACCATTTATCTACATGCAAATGAGAGAAATTGAGAAGTATAATTATGTAGTGGAATATCAAGAACAATGTGCACTGAACACTGACAAATTTGAGACAAATATGATAAGAATTGCTAAGTTAATTACAGCATTAATATTCATTCATTCCAACAGTAATACTATGGTGTTACAATAAGAAGAATTCGAATCATGTGGATAAGATTCGAATCTACCAAATAAACCTAAGTGACTGACTAACTCAGTGTGTCTAAATCATTGCATGGGAGCCACTAGTCTAACTCTTGATGTCTAAATTAGTATACAATTAGTTAACAACTGGGGTAGGTGGAAAAAGGTGCCACTCTCCCTTAAATCATGCAAAGCTAGTGCTAGACTAACTGAAAGTGATCTAATTGATTGTAACTGGAGCTTGAATCAACATAACTACTTACCAACCATGACCAACTTATGTAGGATACTGGTGGCACTTAGAGTGGCTCCTATAATGTAGGGATTGGCACCAATGTCATGATGGAACCAAAATCAAGAAAATGACTCCTAATTTAGACAAGATGATCAAATAGACTATATATGGACAAGGGAGGATTATTTAATCCTAACAGACTCCACCTTTCATTATTAATCCTCATGAGCCATCAACAACCTTCACATTTTTTGTGTTAATAGAGGATTTAAAATGTTTTCTGGATGAGGCCTAGACACTTCAATGCCTCTTTCACTTGATCATTTTTTATGAGAGTGCTTACAAAGTCATCACAAGGCAACATGTTGTTTGACAACCATCCGATATGGTAGTCCTAACTTTAATCATTTTACCTTAATCCCATCAAAAGCAACACTTAATACTATTCAAAGTAAGTATGTCTCCATTTAGATTAGGGTTTCCATTCACTAAGTTATTGCATAGCCTTCACTAGGATTTATTTCATAATACTTGGAGTCTAGCATTATATAATGCGAGAAAATGTGTCCACAATCTTGATGTCTCTCTCTTTTAATATAATCCTAGTGGAAGAGATTTAAATTGTCAAATAGATATGCTCCAGTCTCATTTTGATGTTGAAACTTCAAGAAATATTCCTTTCTCGATATTCTTGACACATAATGGAGCCACACATATGTAATCAAGAAGATGTAAAAAGGTGAAATTCCTTTCAGTGTACTATTCCTTACTTACACGTTACAAATTTGTGGATTCATAATAGATACTCTTGATACCTTCACTAAGATGGATAAACAATATCATAGTTGGAAAGATTCAACAAGTACACACTTCATAGACCAAATGCTCAGGGAAATGGGGCAACCAAGAGGTCAACAAGATATCCCATGAACTAACTTCAATACTCAATGCAATAATTGGTCCTAAAAAATATGTAGCTCCACGTTTACTTTAATGTATTCAAGGGTCCAATAAGATTTCTCTAGAGTGTGTTAGCTCCTACGAAATGCCTCGACACATGGATTTTATGGATAAAATGAAATATAAATCCAAGTTCAATATGAGGATATATTTAAAATATATAAATCCAAGTCAAAATGTCTCACAACAAATGAGTGATATGGTCTCCACGGGGAAGAGAGATTATGAGATTTTTAAAAACTATGTCACACACACCTTTCAGTGTAAAGATTCATGTGGAGTAAATGGAAAAAGGAAACACCACATTGTAATCTATAAATTTGGAGTGAAAGAGGAGATGATATATCTATTGGGACATGCAGATGCATCATTTCCCTAGTTTTTTTTATCCCTATGACAAAACTCCTTTAATCCATTTGACAACATAAAAAATAACCCAACGAAGATCTGACCTTCTATAAAAAATAATACAACAAAATTACATAGTAATCAATCTCATTATATCTTCTTTGTCCTTTTACATAGTGAATCCTGTTACTTTTTCCAGCTTTTCATATTGATCATATGAGAAGGGAGGTTGAAATTGAATTCCATTCAAATATTTAATCCTACATATTGAGATAAATGTCATACCATGCCTCTCTGGTTTATCAATATTAAAAGTATCTTTCTCTTATGTCAATCTTTGTGACTCATGGATTATTAAAATCCATGCAATTTTTATTGGGAGTTGTTTTTTAATACCTCTTTCAATTCATGTAATAGGAAAAATTTTAGGGAATGATTCATTCCATGAAACTGCCACCTAATCATCAAATATGACTAAAACATATTTGGGTGGTTATGGTGGTAATGTTCTAGAAAGGTTACATACAATTTTTTCTACAACTCCAAGAGTGTCATTGAAAAGTCATGAAGCAATCCATATGTTTAATGTAAGCATAACCATAGCTTCAACTACAATAAGTAACTCAAGTTCCAAGTCTTCCTCATTTGTTTCCATAAAATAGTTGCAATGACAATACAATAAAACAAATAAACATTTGTGTTTCTGTGGGATATGATACTACGTTTCAATGTCAATTATGAAGATGATGATATGGAATCTTCATAATTATTATAAACTTAGGAGCAAAGGACTATTCCTTAATAAACAAATTCCAAAATTTGTGGTGGTATAAAAATTGTTAATCCCCCTTCCGCATCTCAAACAATTGTTAATGTTATGCAACCAAGTCCCAGAAATAACATAAAAATAGCAGAAATAGACCAAAAGAGAGTAATCCACACCTTAATAATGAATAACATAGATAAATAACAATCCTCTTTGAGGGAGGAACCCCTTACACAATGTACTTGTGTACCCAATACAAGACAATATACAATGATGACTAAAATCAGAATATCTCCTTCCTATATATAGGAGAAAAAGGTGTACAATAACAACTAATAGAACCACTAATAGACCTAAGCCAACAAAAATAACATGTAATGCACCCAATATAGAGGGTAATGCACTACACTATATGGGGTAATGTGCCATCATTAAGGGATTAGCATGCCCCTCCCCTTAAAAGAGTGTTGTCCTCAACCCTGAAGTAGTTCTGGATGATGTTGTATAAAGGACTCATATTCCCATGTTGAATCTTCCATGGGTAAGTTCTTCCATTTAATGAGATACTCTAGAATTGATCGATTTCGAAGCTGTCTAGTTCTTATTTTAGTGATTTCTTCAGGATCCAAGATGATTTTTCCTTCCTCGTTAAGTTCTGGTAATATCATTTGAATTGGTAGCTTGTCACCAATTACCTTCTTCAAACAAGAAACATGGAAAACTGGATGGACTTGTAAATATGCAGGTAGTTCCAATTTGTAGGCCATACTACCAATATTTTGTAGCACCTTGTAGGGACCGTAGTATTTAGGTGATAAATTATATCCTTCTTGTTGTTCTCTAGGGACATCTATTTGTATGGTTGTAGTCTTAAAAACACCCAATCCCCCACATTAAAGCTTTGTTCACTGTGGTGTTGATCGACTTGTTGTTTCATTCAATTTTGTGCTAGATTCATATTGTCCTTTAAGAGTTGAAGAACTTGTTGTTGATGCTTCATGTGGTCTTCCATTGCTTGAACCTTAGAGAAGTCTCTTACTGAATATGTGATGGATGGTGGATGATAGCCATAAAGTGCCATAATAGGGTTCATTTTTTATTATATATGGAAGGAGGTGTTATACCACCATTTTGCCAAGGGTAACCACTTGACCCATTGTGTTTGTTGATCAACTGCAAAACATCAAAGATAGCCTTCCAAACATTTTTTTACGATCTTTGTTTGTCCATCATATTGAGGATGATAATATAAGCTATGAGCCAGTTGAGTACCCACATAAGAAAATAATCCGGTCAAAAAGTTGCTAGTGAAAATGGGATCCCTGTCACTTACGATAATATTTGGAGTACCATGTAGTTTTTGGATTGTCTCCATAAAAAAATTGGCAACCGTGCTTTCTTTGAAGGGGAGAGATAATGCACATAAGTGTACATATTTAGTAAGTGGGGTGAGATGAAATCCATCGAGACATATGCCCATCTTTTTCTTGGAATGGAAAGTGGTTGTAGGAGACCTGGGGTATTATTTTTTTCCACTTTATATCGTTGGAAAACCAAACATTCTGTCACAAAGTTTTGAACATCATTTTTAAGACCATCCCAAAAAATTCTTTCTTTACCCTATGGTAGGTTTTTAATAAACCTAAGTGCCCTCCTATCGATGAGGAGTGGAATTCAAAAAGTACCTTTTGCTTCAGCTGGGAACTCTTACCAAGATGGCGATCCTTATACCATAGCAAGTCATATTTCCACCTAAATGTATTAGAGGCACTAGGATCCTGCTGCAGCTTTTGAATGAATGTCCATATTTATTCGTCATTTTTCCATTCATCCCTTGCTTTTTCTATCCAATCTGGTTGGATGATCGAGATATCATAGAGTAATGCTTCAACATCCTCATGTTTCCTGGATGGTTCATATTTGACAACATTTTGTTTCCCCTTTTTGTAGATGATTTAAAAGTCATATCCCAACATCTTTGTCACCCATTTTTGTTGCTCTTCTAAAGATATCCTTTGTTATAAGAAGTATTTAAGGTTATCATGATCAATTTTAACCTTAAAATGTCTCCCCATAATGTAGGGGCATCATTTATTCAAGGCATGCAATATTTCCAACATTTCCTTCTCATAAATGGGCCTTTTTAAGTTCTTTCCCTTGATTGCATGACTTGTGATGGAAAGAGAGTGTCCTTCTTGCATTAGTACAAATCCAATTCCATTTCCTGAAGCATCACATTCCACAATAAATGTTTTTGTGAAGTCTGGTTTTGCCAAAACATGAGCTTAACACATTGCCTCTTTGATTTGTTGAAAATATTGAGTTGCCTCTGGAGTCCAAGAAAATGCATCTTTCTTCAGTAATGCTGCTATATGAGCTGTTATTCTTCCATAGTCTCAAACAAATTTGCTGTAGTACCCTATCAGACCTAAGAATCCTCGAATATTATTTAGGGTTTTGGGAATCAACCAGTCCATCATGGATTTAATTTTGTTAGGGTCTACCTTGACACCTTCATGAGATACAATATGCCCCAAATACTCTACCTACTTTATCCCAAAGAAACATTTTGAGAGTTTTGCATACAATTATTTCTCTAGTAGTTGTAGTGCCCTGGTAACATGTTGAAGATGTTCTTCCCAAAACTTGCTATAGATTAGTATATCATCAAATAATACCAACACAAATTTTCTAAGGAAAGGATTGAATATATAATTCATCAAACCTTGAAATTTGAAAGGCGCATTTGTGAGACCAAATGGCATGACCAAAAATTCATAGTGACCTTCATGAGTTATGAATGTTGTTTTAAGGATGTATTCATCCTTCATTTGAATCTAATGATACACGAAACGAATATCCAACTTTGTGAAGACAATTGCTCCATGTAATTCGTCTAACAATTCATCGATGATAGGAATGCAAAACTTATATTTCATGGTGATCTTGTTGAGATCCCTATAATCAGGACATTACACCATGATCCATCTGGCTTGGGTACCATTACCACTGGTTCAGAGTA
This sequence comes from Pseudotsuga menziesii, assembly GCA_001517045.1. NCBI lineage: Eukaryota > Viridiplantae > Streptophyta > Pinopsida > Pinales > Pinaceae > Pseudotsuga > Pseudotsuga menziesii. The sequence goes on along the minus strand of LPNX010038717.1, from coordinate 4,900 downwards.
ATAACTTTGGCTAGGCCTAATTATGCCAACCTCTAACATTTCAATAACCATACACTCAATTTCACTCTTCTGGCTATAGGGATATTGGTAGGGCCTGATGTTAGGAGGAACACTGCCTAGAATTAAGTGGATAACATGATCAAAGTATCGAATAGGTGGAAGACCTTTCAGAATATGTTCAAATACCTTGGAATGCTTATTAATGACCCTTTGGAGATCTAGGGAGATAAGGAACTTTGAGGTTTTAACATGTAATGAGCATAATTGTGCAACTACACCTTGATGTCCATTTTTCAAAAACTTTGTCATACCATTAGATATTATCACCTTGCTTGGTTTTCCTCTAATACCATTTAAATCATATTATTTTACTTCCCATGAATATTTCATGAAAAGTTTTTGAAAATTAAAATCCACTGCTCCCAATGATTGTAACCATTGGACACCTAAGACAACATCAATGCCACCCATTGGGATAACAATAATTGGACTATTCAATACATATTCCCCAGTAGCAAGATTTATATTATGGAATTTCCCTGAGAAATTTATAGTTCCTCCATCTACACTCATAACTTGAAAATTTGGTGTCGGATATACAAAGAAATTAAGAACGTTGGCTAATTTATAGTGAATGAAATGATGAGTACTACCGGAATCAATTAACATTGTTACCTTCTTCTTTTTGATGCATCCTTCGATCTTGAGAGTTTGAGGAGTGCTAATTCCAACCAATGCATGGCAAGATATGGTGGGAGTAATTTATTCTAAAGTATCCTCTTCTATTTCTTATGAAGTCTCCTCTTCTTGAGATGCTTCCTCTTATTTTGGTTCTTCCTCTTCACAATCTATGTAGAATAATTTCTTCTCACCGCAGTCATGTCTCTTAATATACTTGCTATCACAATTAAAGAATAATCCTTTTGATATTCTTTCATATAGTTGTTGGGGTGTCAAACTCTGCGGTGGTTTAGAAGAAGGAACATTATTTTCTTTGTATGTGTTGAAGAAGGCCTTTCTAGTAGTCATTGCCATATTTTTAATTTCAACCTTCCTTGCCATAATGAAATCCTTCTCTAGGGATGATGGTTCAAAGAGACACACCTCATGTTGAATGTTATATTTCAAGGTTCCAATAAAGAGATCTAACAAATTATCTTCTAAAATATTCTTCACTCTAAGATTTAACTATTGAAATTGTTTGATGTGCTTAGTATTGGACTTTTTTGCTTGAGATTTACCAACTAGCTAAAGAAGCCGTTGTTATTTATATCCCCATAATGTGCAATAAATTATTTTGTGAATATAGACCAAGAGATAATAGAGTCCTTTTTACGGTCATAAATCCATTGGTACCATACAAATTGATCAGGTTATAAATATAAGGATGCAATAGTTACCTTTTGCAAAGTGGGCACCTAGTGTAGATCAAATAATTGCTCCATCTAAAAAATCCATGTGATTGGATCCTTTCCATCAAAATTTATCATGTCAATATTGCGGATAAAGTATTTCCTTTGAACTAAATTGAACCCATGATGTTGCAGTGATCATCAACTTTTGAGGACTCCAACTTCCTACTCTCTAATTTTTTTTCAATTTTCTCTAGACGTGATTGGAATAAGTCCTCTTTTTCCTCGTTATCCTCTTCTTGAGGAGATATATGAGGAATAAATATGTTTTTTATATCCTTCATGAATTCCTTCAAGTCTTGAAGATCTTATTGTTAACACCCAAAAATGGTTAACTACCTCATCTACCCCACTACATGGCTCATCAGCACAAGCTAGGGTGAAAACCCTAGCTACAGTTGCATGGTAAAAGTTTTTACAGTTTTTCATACATTACTATTGTTATTTAGTAACTATTTTGGATTCATAATCTCACATGCACACAATCTATCCCCTAATTCAAAGTGAGACCTAAAATCTACTTAACTCAACCAACACTATAACCTCATTTGAGGAACACAAAAGAATCTTGTAGTTAGGTAGGATCGGGGGGATAGGCTTCCAATAACACCCCTCGGTTGTTTACACGTGAGACATAGTTGTTGTCCATTAGGGAACCAAAATCCCTTAGTATTTTTTGACACGGTCACAACCGGTTTATCAAAGGGCCTCTCCCTTAGGAGGGTTGAAGTCATGAGATTGGTTCCGGAAGTTTGAGTGGAATACCGAAATCCATTCAGTAACTGAAGGGCTACCTTTCGTAGTTCTCGGAATATCCCTGTATAGGGAATATTGCGGTTAAAGGACCAAGCGGCAGATTCACCTTTCTGGACGTGTCATGAACGGGGTATCTTAGTTGCCATACTTCTAGGTTTGCGTACCCGGTGTCCCTCCCGGTAGGGGGATACTTTAGCCATTTGACTTTCCTACTTATATTGTCTGACTTGGATTTCATCACCTTGCAGAGGATATACTTAGTTGAGTCATAATACCATTAGTTAGGTGTTTGCATACTCCCTTACCTCCTCTGGGTCTAGTGAGTCCACCGATTTTTCTTTTTTAGGAAACCGACTGCTTATTGGTATTCTGACCACTTTGTTGACACTCCGCCTATTGTAGCACGCAGTTACAGTAGGTGTTTTGAGTTTCTTTTTGGCCTGAGTGCCTTGTTTTTCGAGCTCTCCTTCTGCACACACGGTTGCATTAGGATTTTTGAGTTGTTTTTTTGACACCACAACCCACATATTTGATTACCACTTGTCACCATTGACTCTCCGAGACATTCTCGTCGCCTCAGAGGCGAGCCCCCATAGCACGGTTCACTTGACACCACCCGTCATTACCGTAGATCTCGAGCCTTGTCACTCAACTCCACTCGTCAGCGGCATAGGACCACGTCACCAGATTCCGAGAACACTCTTTACACTACCCCCACTAGCCCCATGGCTGGCGTGAATCCCAACCCCTCCATTATAGGGACCACCAGTGGTACATCCGCCACTATACCAGTTACTACACCTATCATGGGTATACCCTCCACAGGAGGCCCGTCTACCATTCCCCTCACCGTACCTATACCCACGGCAGGAATACCCATACCTACTCCATTAGTAACTCCTACCACCATAGTTCCCCCACGTGGGGGTAACATCCCTCACATCACCCCTCCACCTGGGGGCATGGGCCCCAACGTGGTCCAACCCACTACTGTGTCACACCCTCCATCCAGTTTGCCCTATATGGCTAGCCTCAACCTACCTGACCTAGCCAGGTTAACCAACGACCCCATCCGGCACAACCCCGTGTGGCCCCCCATGCCTACCAAACTCA
>LPNX010038619.1:181238-210207 GCA_001517045.1 Pseudotsuga menziesii | reverse complement strand
GGAACATTGGTGTTTTTTTCCTTGGGAAACGTTTGGGCACTTGCCCCCATTTTGATGATGGTACCCAATCTAAAACTGGTGGTGTAGACTTTGTGTGCTTAAATAACCTTGTGGTAATCTAACAGCTGACTGACACACAATATGTACATTAAGCATATAATGAAAGTAACACATTAATCATATGATGAAGGTAACAAAAATAATTATGATAAGATAAGATTATTTTATTAATGTCCAACAAATGATCCCAAAAGTAGGTCAAGACGACTATGCAGTACCATGATAACAATACAAAGTGGGATCCCAAAAGTAGCTCCTATAAAAAGCTAAAAGCAGAACTCAAACCTAACCCCAACTCAATATATGAATTTGAGGTTATGTTTTAGGTAAAAATAGATTCTACATTATACTTTTTTGTTGTAACATTGATGATTTGAGCTACATTACCTTCATGCAGCTTATTTTAAGATTGATGGTTTGATATTTATCTCTTACATTGTCTCTTTCTTCTATTTGATAGGAAATGACGCTGGAATTTGAGAAAGCTAGGCCAAGGAGCTATCTCTTCACATAGATAGTTTCCTAACATTAAATGATAAATAACTAATTTGACAACACTTTCGCTAAGAAAGAATGGGCTCATTCAAGTACATGAAACCATGTTGGTGTTTAGCACAAATATCTTGACAAATTTTTATGGTTTGTTTATTGCTTTTGTTTAAAGCATTTTGTCGATTTTTGAAGTTTGTGTGTATTTTGGTTAAATATTGTGTTAATTCCTTTGAATGATTTTAGTTCTCATTCGATGCTTGATTTAACCCTTTGTTGTAGCTTGAATCAAGGTTGGTTTTAGGATTTGAGAAAAGATTCTTTTATTAACTTTTACTTGCATGAATTAATTTTCTTCAGTTTTTGAATTCTTTTACGTTGACTACATATTTTCTTTGTAAATACTTATCGTTATTCAAAAAAATAAATGAGCTCTACATATCTAAGCGAAGAGAAAAATGGTCTATGGACTAGGTTCCTATGCATTGATTGTAGGATACCTATTGGCACAAGACCAACATTCATCTAATGCAATAATCAATTGGCATAATTACAATGCATAATTGTATTAGCTTCCATGACCATAGTTGGCTAGTGGAGGCCAAGATCGAGCATAATGTATGATTCTATGAGTTTATTAGTTTGTCAAGATTCAGGTCCGCACATGTCCGTTGGACCATGAAGGGATGAGATAACAAGTGAAGTCCCCACTTGCCCTGAATCTAGTCAGTGTAGTTGTGTTTCACTGACACCTTCCTGTTGTGACTTGTGAGTCTACGTGTTATGTTGTTGATAATGCGATTCATGTTATTTGACTAATGTAGTTATTCTTTTATTTTGACAATATTCTATAAATCAGTGAAAGATTCACTAGATTTTACAATTTTTTATAATGAAGTTAAATATTCTCCAAGTTTTTACAACATTATATAATAAAATGAAAGATTTGCGAAGATTTTACAACATTATATAATAAAATGAAAGATTCGCCAAGATTTTACAACATTATATAATAAAATGAAAGATTCGCCAATATTTTACAACATTATATAATAAAATGAAAGATTCGCTAATTTTTTTATATATACATATTATATTATTGATAGAATCGCCTTCAAATTTTCCTATATATCGGAGAGATTCACCCAATTTTTATACATATAAATTTAGGGGGGGTTCTTAAAATCATCCCTGATCAGGGTACATATCCCATGATAAGTCTATATTGGGTACCATTACCACTGGTGCAGAGTAATTACTTTGGATAGGCCTAATTATGCCATCCTATAACATTTTAAAACCATATGCTCAATTTCATTCTTTTGGATATCGGAATATCGGTAAGGTCTGATGTTAAGAGGAACGGTGCCTAGAATTAAGTGGATAAAATGATCAAAGTCACGAATAGGTGGAACACCTTTTGGAATATCTTCAAAGACCTTGGAATTTTTATTAATGACACTTTGGATATTTGGGGAGATAGGGAACTTTGAGTTTTGAATATCTAATAAGCATAATTGTGCAACTACACCTTTATGTCCCCTTTTAAAAAAAAAATTCAAACCATTAGAGATTATCGCCTTGTTTGTTTTTTCTTTGATACAATTTAACTCATATTCTTTTCCTTCCCATGAAAATTTCATGAAAAGTTTTTGAAAATTAAAATCGACTATTACCAATGATTGTAACCATTGGACACCTAAGTCAACATCAAAACCACCCATTGGGATAGAAATCATTGGACTATTCAATACATATTACCCCATATCCGTATTGATATTATGGCATTTCCCTAAGCAATTTATAGTTCTTTTGTCTGCAATCATTACTTGAAACTATGGTACTAGATATACATAGAAATTAAGAACTTTGGCTAATTTACAGTGAATGAAATTATGAGTACTATCAAAATCAATCAACATGGTTACCTTATTATTTTTTTATGTATCTTTCTATATTGATATTTTGAGAAGTGATAACTCCATCCAATCCATGAAAAGATATGGTGGGAGTAATTTCTTTTGAAGTAGCCTCTTCTATTTCTTCGGAATTCTCCTCTTCTTGAGATGCTTCCTCTTCTTTTCTTTCTTCCTCTTAAAAATCTACGTAGAATAATTTCTTCTCGTTGTACTTAGTTCCATTACTATAATTTATGTAACAATTAAAAAATAATAATTTTTATATTGTTTCATCTAGTTGTTGGGGTGTCAACCTTTATGGTGGTTTAGAAGTAGGAACACTATTTTCTATATATGTGTTGGAGAAGTATCTTCTAGTAGTCATTTCCATATTTTTACGTTCAACCTTGCTTTCCCTCATAAAATCCTTCTCTATGGATGATGGTTCAAAGAGATGCAACTCATGTTGAATGTTATATTTCAAGGTTCCAATAAAGAGGTCTAACAAATTATCTCATGAAATATTTTTTAGTGTGAGACTTAGCTGCTGAAATTGCTTGATATGCTTTGCAACTGAACCTTTTTGCTTGATATTTACCAACTGACTAAAGAAGGTGTTGTTATTTATATCACCATAATTTGCAACCAATTATTCTATGAATATAGACCAAGAGCTAATACATTCCTTCCTACGATCACAAATCCATTTCTACCATACAAATTGATTAGGTTCTAAATACAAGGATGCAATAATTACTTTTTGCATAGCGGGAACCTCGTGTAGATCAAATAATTGCTCCATCTGAAAAATACATGTGATTGAATCCTTTCCATCAAACTTTATCATGTCAATTTTGGGGATAAAGTAGTTTCTTGGACCTGAATTGAACTCCTGATGTTGTAGTGAATCATCAACTTTTGAGGACTCAAACTTCCTACTCTCCAATTGTTTTTCAATTTTCTCCAGACTTGCCTGGAACAAGTCATGGTTTTCCTCCTTATCCTCTTCTTGAGTAGATAAATGAGGAATAAAGTTATGTTTTATATCCTTCATCAATTCCTTCAAGTCTTGAAGATATTATTTTATAGCCATCCCTTTGAGATCCTCTTTACTAGCCATCTTCTTTTCCAATTTAACTAAGTTGCCAATTTTTCACATTTCTTTTAATCATATCTTCCAACTTGGACACTCTAAAAAATATGTCTTCCATTTCCTTCTATGTCGGGGATGAATCCTATGTGGGCTTGAGTGGAGTGTGATTATTTACACTTCCTTTTGGTTGAATTTTGAACAATAAATATATATCAGACCCTAGGGTTTACCACAATTATATCATTCTATTCAAATCTATTCAAATGAAAAATGATACACATTTTTAAACCCTGATTGGATGATTGTTTTTCGGACGACTTGTAACTGAGGTACAATTTGAATTTTGAATCCTATGGCTTTAAAAATTAGGCCTATGGTACCTTGATATGTAATATTTCCAATTATGTGGTTCTGGCCTGATTTCGATGTGCCAAAATATGGTTATTGCAAATATCCCAAATATTCTTATTATTTTCCTATCGAGAAGAGCACTTGTACTTTATGCCACATGTCCAATATTGTTTTTCTATTGCTGAAACTTATACCATAGATACCCTGGCATTTCGTTTTTCATATGAAACTAGTCTCACTTGATTTGTATCTTGGATGCCTCAGATATGACCTTTTTCCCAAGAATACTTGTTTTAGATTAGGTTTTGGACTAATGAAAAACCCTAGATTCCTCCATAATTAAATCCAAAACTGTAGTGGACCATGATTTGAATTTTAGACTGGATATATTTAGGCCTATTTTGGAAGTGGTTTTTTAACCTATATATTTGAATCCTTGTAGAAAATAATTTGTAGCGAAAGTTCTAATATGACTCATTTTGAAAAAGTTGGTCCTGAGTAAAGAGCTCTAATACCAAATGTTATGAAACCATGTCCCAAAAATAGCATAAAAAGAGAAGAAATAGACAATAAGAGATTAATTCATGCAAATTTAAATAATAATTTCACCAGCATAACATAAACACATAAGAAAATTTAAAATATTGTGAATTAGATCAGTGCCAATGGAGTAAAAGTAAAGAAATAATGTTGTTGAAAATGAAATGTTTTGCAATGTGTATTGGTGAGTTTTAATTATTAAAGCATGAATTGAGTTATTGGAAGGGGATTCTCTATATACTAAAAGTACTGAGAATATTTTCGAAAGATGATGAAAGTGGGTCCTCACTCATAAATCTGAGCTAAATCAGAGTCTCTGAGAGGTGTCCAACACTAAACCAACAAGAGTGTAGCTTGACAGTATCTGGAGGTCGTTATTCAGTGGTTCTCACTTCCTTTGAATAATTTTCCCATGATTCTCAAATATCGTATGTTGGATATTTGTAATTTTTTTTGGGGAGTTGATTTTATTAATGGATTATTATATTAATGTGTGGAATTTAGAAAGTGTCACAAATTGCGTTTGATTTTCCAACGACCAGGAAAATCCCACAAAGGTAAAAAGCATACATGAAGTTTATGACAAAATGTTTGTTTCAATTTGATAAAGAAAATATGTTTGTAAAAGAATGACAAATTAAGAGCTCAAACTATATCTCACTTTCTAATGATATACCAATAATCAACAAAAATCCTTTGGTTGGTGACGAGACCATACTTTGTGGCAACTTGTCAGGTATGAAATTATTACTTATTAAAAGATGAAATCAAAGAAAAACAACTAAACTATAAAACCCTTCTAGAAGGAGGAGTGTGTGCGTGCGTTGATTAGAAAAAACAAAACCATAAACGAGACTATGAATCCCCCTAGGGGGGATTGAGTGTGGGAGTTGTGTATCCCACTTGATTGATTTATTAATGAAATTTACAATATGATGAAAATATGAATTGAATATGTATTTTTATCCTTGACAAGGGATTGAAAGGATTACAATACTTCTGGGAGATAAAAGGAAATAAGAAAAGGGATGAAGGATGGTGTTTTTGGTGTCCGAGGTAGAGTAATTTTAAGGGGAAAAATTTCTCCAATTGGCTATTTTTTGGGGTTTTTTCAAAAAACAAAATTCTCTATTTGGTCATTTTTAGTGTTTAATATCGCCTATATTTAGATAAAATATGTTTTTTTTATCATAATATTCGCCAAAATTTACACATTTTAGTGTTAATTTTATGTTTCATATTTAATATTATCCTATATATATATAAACATGTTTTTTTCAATCCAAAACAATAACCTAAAATACTATACTTACGTATAATATTAGAATCCTTCAAAAATACCTTGGGACTCTCGGGTGACCTGAAACTTGAATTTTGAGTAGTTTTTCCTCCTCGTTTCCTTAAAACCTGCTAAAAATAAATGAGTGAAATATATTATAATTTTACAAATCATTCAAAACAAAAAAAATTACACTACTCAAAATGCTCGAAAAATGTGAATGTTTTATTGAAAAAAGACACTTTAAGAGTCTAATTCAGATCTAGTTTGAAATGACACTTTTTAAAGTAACCTAGATATGATATATATGTGTGAGGAAAATTATATCACTATAAATATACTACATAAAAATGTCAACTCGGGGCTCATAAGCTTCGAGGCACAAACACAATATGTGCAAGATTGAATAAAGAACCCAAACTAAATTCAGCAAACTATCAAAATATCTTCAAACTTCATAAGTTAACCCAAGTTGAAATGAAAATAAAACTAGCTTTAACAATTCTAAAGGAAGCTTGTTTCTAATATTTCAGGTATCAAGCTTCTTGAAATGAATCTCATGTAATGGAAATATAAAATAACCATATTGACTCCAGAACTACTGCAATGTCCATGATTAACTAATGCATGCAAATTGAAGCTTTATTGAGGCTTGTCATCATTCATTTCATCATTTCTGAATTTGTATTTAAATCATTGTTCAAAATACAATGGTCCAATGTTCTATCGATAATTTTATTGATATGGACCAAGATTCACTTAATTCACTGATTGAACAACAAAACTCATTAGTTCCTTATTTTTTTCCCTTAATAATTGAATTAAGACTAGCCCAGTAGTTCCATTAAGTCTATCACTGCTAGAAGATACAATCATCTCCCTTGCAAAACAATTATTGACTAATATCAATCTAGTTCTCTGCAATTGCTCTCAAATAAACCATAGAAAAGTTGGAATAGATCATACATTTATATTTCCAATCTACTTATCAATCATAAAATATTAAAACATAATTGATTAAATCAACTTCCACACCTCCAATTCATCAATTACTTTTAACCAAATAAACACTGCTAGCATATACTCAGAATCTATCTGCTCAATCAAAACAGTCTTCTCGTCAAAGTGAAAAACATTAACATCAAATTTCAAATCACTACTTCTATTCACTCCCCTTCTAACATTTCAATAATCAACTAAAATGTAAATACATATTCATTCCAAATCACTTTTGAATTCCAATACCAACCGATACCAAATTAAATCCCAATCAAACTCTCAAACCACTAGTATTTAAACCCAACAAACAAACACTAAAATATATTCTAATGTTGCAGCATGTAATGAAATGCGTACTCCTTCAAATTAAAGAAAAGTTGATACTAGAATCAAAATCCATTCAACTCTTAATTCATTTCTCCATTCCATAAATTAATTCACAATATGAAACTTTGAATGCTAAAGTACTAATGCAAATAATTTTCTCAAAAAAAAAAAAAACTGTCATTCAACTATCAAATCCTAGTACTAGAAACTTAATTGAAATTCTAGAAATGTAGAGCACATAGTTACCTATTGATTAGAAGGCCCTTTCCAATATCAAATGTATAATCATTACAGGGTGAATCCATGGAGTTAGGCTACACCTTTTAGAAAGGCACTTTCGGAAAAAAACAAAAAGGTACCTTGATCGAACAATTTTTAAACTCTCGATCGAGGGTTTAACAAACACTCGATCGAGTTTTTCTTAATCCATCAATTGAGCTTCTTCTAAAATCTCAATTGAGGTGTTATAACCTTGATCAAGGGTTTAGTAGAAGCTCGATCGAGTATTTAATAAAACCTTAATCAAGGTTTTAAGACCTTGAGGGTTTCAGAACTACCTCGACTGAGGTTTTAATAGTAGCTCGATTGAGGGTTTATTAGACCCTTGATATAGGGTCTAATAAACCCTCGATCGAGATACTATTAAAACCTCAGTCGAGGGATTTGAACACCTTGATCAAGCTACATAACTTGATTGAGGGCCCGAAAAACATAGAATTAGCCCTCTTACATCAATATCAAAATTTCTCTTTGTCTTCCATGGGTGTAAACCCTACCATTCATGGCACATAACTGAGCTGATTTTATACTGATAGATTCATCACCAAATCCTCTATCCATTGAGGTATCATGCATGCATGTTGGCATTCATATGGGTTTTTTTAATTCATTCTAAAACTTACACTTAGAAAAGTTGACAACAACTTTGAAGGGGCTCAAAGAAAAATCCACAGGGTAAAAACTACACATCCAAAAATTTCTTAAAAATGCCCATCCCACACATCGACGCGTCCTCTTCCAAAAGGTATCTTTGGTTTTTCAATTTTTGAAAACAGTGGTAAAAAATATGGGATGCACACACATGTGTATAAAATGATGCTGAAATTAGATGTGTTCACTTTTGAAAAATAATAAATAATTGTATATTGCGAAATAGATTAACAAAAAAATATGCAGACCACAGTGCATTTTGTGTAGNCTCTCTCTGTGTGTGTGTGTGTGTGTGTGTGTGTGTGTGTGTGTGTGTGTGTGTGTGTATATAATTATTAACGTAAGATTGAATTATTGGGGTGGGACACAAGCCACTTATTAACTTCTTCAAATTTTAAAGGTCACATAGTTCATTAAATGCAAAATTTCACACATTAAATGACATCGAAATATTTAAAAAAAAAATTCATTGGGAAGCCAGCATAATATTATACAATTTTTGTTTTACTGTAAGTCAAAATTAACATGAAATATATGCGTTTTGAGGGCTTCTACCTAACACATGAGTAAAAAATCAGGTCTTCATTGCCAAATTTGGCCAAAAAGTGTTACCCACATTCATGGAATCATTCTGCTAGCACAACATTAGATGAAGCTATAGAACTGAAATATGAATATTTCATTAGCAATCTCGTTCAAGATCCATACACCATTTCTCTGCACACCAATAGTCTATTTGAATGAAACACAAAAACAACGACTATTATATCATAATTCCTCCCTACCTCTCCTTTTACATATACGAGAATCCTTATATAGAAGGTATGAGCTCTGTAGATGATGTGGAATGATGGGATCAAATCCCATAACAAATGCAACAAATAACTAGAAATAAAAACAAAGAAAATCTTAGAAAATCATGATTGTTCTGGAAAAACCAATCTCCAAATATGTTCATAAATTATGAAAATTGCTCACGTAAAGGGTTAAATAGGGTCGTTTATGAAGTGGGTTTTGAATAGTTTCACCAAATTCGTCATAGATTTCTCATAAATGAAGCCCAAATTCATGTTCCTATATTAATGACAAGAGTTCCTGAATGAGTCTTGGAACGGGTGCCAGAAATGCAGAATTATGGGTTTGATTTCCAACACACATATGATTTAGTGTCTTCCTTAGTTTGCACCATCTGTATTCATTCTTGTACATAAAAACTATAATGTAAATATATTTTATTTCACCACAACAGTAACATAAATGAAATGCTTGTTAAGAAATCATGTTATAGTGAAGTATATTTATTTAACGATTTTTATATTAGAAACTCCATATGTATGTATTTCATTTTGTTTTAAAATTCATTTGGAAAGCTTCAACTTACTCTATGTTTGTGGGTGTTATGTAATCATTTCCAATATACTAACCATCAAATACTATCAAGTGGATTTGACAATGAGAGTGAAGAAATGATGTTGTGGTGACGAGTGTAAAGGCCACAATTTCTTAATTATGAACTTAATTCTCCTATGTTACCATTCCTATTAAATTAAATATTTTGAATGAAATCCTAGTCTGTTTAAAATGTGATTCACATGAAGAAAATAATGATGATAAAAACCAAACTAGGTATTGAAACAAGTGTTGGATGCCAAAAGGAAATACAGGGTTACATCTTATTTATGCAAAAAGAATGTAGATGAACACAATCCTTAGGTCACCTATTTGATAATATTATAAATACAATACTTGCCAGTGTGAGGACCAAATTAACATCGTAAAAATCATATTTAATACATTAAAAATAATGAATTAATCATATTTTACTTTTATTGTTTTTTGCACTCAGAGGCGGTTTCTACAACTCAAATAGGCGAGATGTGTCTGTATGTAATGGTGACGTGGCACATGTCGGATCAATAAAAATTAATAAATAAATAAATAATAGAAAATTAACATGTTGGCTATTTAAACAATTACAAAACTTATATAAATAAGTAACCTAAAACAAAATAACAACCAAGATTCACAAACATTATTGGTTTCAACTCGCAGTGACACTCGGTTAAGAAATTACGACAGAAATGAAACTGATGGAGGAAAAAATATTGATAATTACCCTATATAGTGGAAGTTGTAAATTACCTTATAATTACCGATCTTTCAATAATTTCAGTACAACAAATAGAAAAAAAGGTGTTAACCATTTGCGAATTCTCTTATAGAAAAAAAAAGTGTTAACCATGTGCGGAATCTCTTATAGGTTTCAACCAATTCTTTCAATCATAGGTTTTAATGTCCACACTTTGTTTAAATATTGATATAATAACGTGAAGGAGTGCTCTACATCACATAGAGTGATTGCAGAGAACGCATAAATGAGAAGAAAAAATGAAATGAGACTGTTTTCTCCCTTTTCAAACAACAAAATATACTGGATATATATAAATCCATTTTAATTTTATCTATTAAAAAATATGAGTTATACTCTTAAAATTGATCAAATATATTATTAATATCGATTTAAATCAATTTTATCTAATTTCATATGTGTTAATCTCATTTTTAATTTCCAACAAATCAATAAATTGCATATATGAAATATAAATTTAGATTTAAAACCATATATAAGACTACAAATTAAAACCATAAACATTCCATTCACATTTTCGCAACATTTCCACTCTAAAAAGGGGGTTTGCAGTTGGAGATATAGTGATCCCTTTCAGTGCTTGGTGGATCCTTTTTAAGATGGGTCTATGATGGTAGTTATTAAATTAAAGTAAAATCGAGTCTTTGATATATTAATTTGGGGTGAAACATGATGCCAAGATAGTGTAAAATAATCGAGAAATGAGCAATTTTAGGGGCCCATGAATATGCATAATTAAAATCAGATTTCAGATAAAGGATTGATGTATCTAATTTTATTAAGCATAGAGAAATAGTAACCAAGAAAAGATATTGGATTTTTTAGGGAAGAAGAGAGAAATCCTCAAGTTCGTGCTTGAAAGAAGTGAAGGAGAGAGGGATCTGCAAAACAAAATATTTAAGCATAGAAAAATTGATTTTGTAGAAAAAAAGAGGATGCAACCGAGCTCCAAGACCCTTCTACCTAAGATGAACTTGAAAAATATAGAAAATTTGTCATACAAACAATTTTAGATATAGTCAATCTCATCAATCAAAAAATAAAGAGAACATAAGTATACTCGACTATAGTCTGTTGCTCTAACAATATTTTGATAATTAAATGAAAATAAGTAAATTAACAACAACAAGTGCTTATTTAAAATAAAGAATATCTAAATATATTATTTGACAAAAAAGAGAACATGAGATAAAGTCGATTTCACCTCAAAATTAACCAAGATACAAGCTCCCAATGCAATTCCATAGGTTAGCCTTCAAATCCTTCAATATTATTAATCAAATATGAAATAACAACAACAAAATGAGTAGAGGTTTACTACCTCCTCTTGAATGAGGAGAAATACCTTTCATTTATAGCCATAAAATAAACCAAAACCCAAGGCAGTGCAATTGCCAATGAGAATATTGTTCTGGTGGTTGATAAAATGGTGGGAGGAGCTTGGAATTCGTGAGAGGGGAGGATTCGATGAGTTTATTAAAAATATAAAAATTAGAAAATCCTATGAAAGGCTTAGCGCATGTCCACAATATTTTTTTTTACTATGGGTATCATGGTATAATACATATACCCTAGGATTTAATAACCTTTTAAGACATAATCACCAATTTCACCATCTCGACTTTGGAGGATTTTAAGTGAAAAACTCAAAAAATATATGTCGCATAAAAAAACCTCACATAACTCACAAGGGAAAAAACACTAAAGGATTATGGTGTTGACAATCAAGTCCTAATAAGTCCAATCCTTTTACAAAAGAAATCCTCATTCTATGTCATTTATTGCAATTCCCCCAAGGGGGTGTGGACATGGGAAAAATGGACCACAACTAGACCTGATGAAACCATGGAACTTCCCGAGCACCAAGTAAGAAAAATTGATTTGTTCTGATCCTTGGTGTCTCACTTGAAAAATCCCCTAAGTGAAACTTAGTGGATAACAATGGTAATATCATACATACATTTACATGATTATTGTTAGCTTCAATATGTACCTCTAAACTATGAGAGATAGTTGACACAATAATCTCTCTTGCATATTTACAATGCTCTTTGGTTTCATCTATTAGTTTCATGATACCACCATTAAAAATATATTATAGATTCTTTCCGATGAGGACGTCAACCATCTTATGTTTCTAGACATTAATGCTAGAACCAGTTAATTTAAGAACGGTGATTACTTCAAAAGACATGATGATACTACAAAATAAAATTGACAAAGAATACAAAATTTTGACTGCAAATATGGATTCTATCATTATATTAGTTCACAAAACTAAACCAATTCCCTACTAGTGTGATAGATCATGAATTCAACCACAAAATCAATCTCAAAAAGTTATAAAAAACAATTGATCTATGTAAACATTCTAAATTTGGAATATGATTACATGGTCTAGAGTAAGTGGTTTCAATTTAAAATGGGCCTTCCAAAAATAATACAAATTCCATGTCATCATGTATTAGCCAATCACAATGCTTTAAAATTAAGAAAGGGAGCACCTCTTAAACATTTTTCAAATATAAATTTTGTTGATGTATTTGTAACTTCGGAATGTAATCACTTGTATATATTATATTTTATTTCATTGTACCCCAATGTTCCTATCAGTAGAATCATTAATATAATAAATTCATTTAAAGTCATAGAGGTTAACCCTCTGTTGTAAGTCGGTCCAAAAGTCCCCACAGTTGAGGGGTACTAGGTTATTAGACTCGTCTAGTGAAGTTGGCCCTAGTTAGTAATTATCAAGTGAAAAACTAGTACAAATAGAGAGTGAGTCTCTCTACTTGAAACACACACTCACTCAACTAGAGCGCATGAGTGAGAGAAGAGAAGCTCGCACAAGTGAGAGAGAGAACAACTATTGGAGATCATCTTTCTTTCTTTAGGTTTTACTTTTTCTATTGGTGCTCATTCTATCTTTGAGGAAGTTGTGGGGTTTTCTCCTTTATGGTTTCCCCAAGGAAAACTCTTTGTGTCTGTTGTCTCTTGTGATTATTGTTTTGCATGTTATTCTCTTAGATAAGATCCTATATCATATTTCTTAAATGATAAAAATCTAACACGGTATGAGAGCCAACCTAAGAAAAAGACACTATGCAACTTGAGAATCTAGGGATTCTTATTTTTTTGGTCTCTCTCCATAGATCATCAACAAAAGGATCCTAGGATAACTCTCCATTGAAGGGCACATCTTTTTGTTGAAGCAGAATTTGATTCCGAGCATTTTCACTTTTTGACCTATTACTCCTGCGGGACTTTAGGGATTTACACAGAAGAGTCCAATTTTTGAGTGAGCCTAGCATAGGATTTCTCTCCTCATCAAAATCAAAATTCAGAGACCAAGATCAAAATTTTTGGTTTGGTAAAACTCCAAGAAAGTCAAACCCTAATTTGACCCCAAACCTAAAAACCCTAAAATACTAAATCTAGTATTTTTTGTACATTCACTATATCTTGAGCTTGGAGAAGGGTCAAGAGCCAAAACATTTAAATGGCAAAGCTAAATATCTAATGTAACATGTGTAAAAATTTTAGCCTCATAGTCTCTATATTCTAGGAGATATCATTCCTCCAAAGTAGGGTTCTAGCATATCCCATGATTCATCCCTAAACAAGTCACCTTTGGAAAACTCTCATAAGTCCCAATTGGTGAAACCAATTCTATTAAAATATGTGGTGTTGGAAAGAGGATACACGAGGATACATAAGTATGAAATTTCAAACAAAGGGGACTTATAATTTTGTAGATATCGTAGAAACAATATTAGAGATTTATGCAGAAGAAATTGGAAAACTAGTGCTTCCTGTTCTGGGAGCTTCCCTCCACTATTTTTAGAAAAGGAGTACATTGGATAGATCGCCTTGAAGAGGCACATATTTCTATCCAATCAGAATTTTGAAAGATTCCAAGTTTTGAAAATTATGGTTTCTCTGACAAACCATAGATTAGCCAGATCCGGAACCAGGACGGACACCTCAAATCAGTAAGATCTAATCTTTTGCTATTTACATTTGAGGTAATCATTTCAAAAAGACTAATCACACTAGCTTGATGAAAATCTTGGTGAGGCTGAAAACTTCAAAGCATGGAAGTATAGGATATCATTGGTTCTTGACGAAAATAAATTGGACACCTACATAAGCAGAGAGGTTCTAGTTCCAGAGGGAGATCAGGCTAAAACCTTACATAAGAAGAACTTGGTCAAGATCAAGATGATCACCTTATACCACAAGTGTCTTCCCTAAAGACACCTAAAGAGATGTTTGATTCCTTAACCAATCCATTTTTAAGGGAAGAATATAAATCAGAAGAAGTATAGGATATCCATGATCCTTGAAGAAATTGACTTGGATCTTTTCTAAGAGCCAGAGGGAGATATGGCTAAAAATAGAGACAAGAGAATCATTGCATATTCTATTAAAGATCATCTCTCATGTGTCATCCACGAAGACACCAAAAGGAAGCGTTTGATGCTATGATGAAGCAATCGAAGAAGAATAATATATTGTTATAACCACCTTGAATTGCCTCCCAGGATCATGGGATTCATTCATTCAAGGAATTTGTGCCAGAAGGAAGTGATCACCTTCAACAAACTCTCGGAAGAGTGCACACAAGAAGAAGCTCGACTCATAATAAGAGAAGAGAAGATGTGAGCAACTGAATATCAATCTCTCAGGTGATGAGGAATATGAAGAACTCAATTATTGAAGAATCTATTATCCATCTTATCATTTGGATTAGAAATTATGTTGTTAGGAATGATGAATATGATGAAGCTGAAAGAAGGAGTCTACCCACAAAACCAATAAAGATAGTGTTCAATTTTCATTTCATGATATTGTTTGGTTATGCATTTGTTTATATTTAGTTGAGGTGTTATGCATGATAGAATGTTTACATTAATGATAGTATACTACTAATATGCATGTGATGGGTAAGTATCTCATGGTGCTGTACAAATCTCCATTGCTACTTATCTAGAATGAAACCTATTTGCTGACATATTGGATTAGTACACAATCTCAATGATCCCATGGTAGAGATGGAAGGCATCTAGAAAGTTTCCATGAGATATGGATGGATGTTGTATTGGATAAAATATTTGCATGAATTTTCCATTATGAATATGCCTTATGAAATTTTTCTAACCATACAACTAATGCATTTGACTTGTAGGAAATATCGCTTACAATCACCTACAAGAAAATAAGGATGAGACTTGTTCCGAAGAACAAGTGATGATAGTTCAAGAAATAATCCAAAATGAATAATAATATGACGAAACTTCAAGAGGACTCGGACACACTCTAGTTATGTGACACTATTGAGTGACATCATTGATGCAGAGCCTTCCAGCTATGAATAAGTATCCAAGAAGAAAGGGAAGGAGAGTACCAGTTCAAGAAGAATGATGCATAGGATGCGGTATCGAAGACCTGAAGGAAAATTCATAGTATCTTCCATATGGATCTACAAGATCAAGCACGTAGTAGATGGAAACATCATGGGATACAAGGAAAGATTTGTAGCAGGAGGCCTCTAACAGAAAGAAGGTATAGACTATGAAAAGAAATTTGTGGCCACTGGAAGTTAAGACACATGACAGGAAGACTCATGTGTGAAAATTAAAGAAGGCGTTATATGAGCGTAGAAGGCACCCATGGAATAACATGTACATGAGGAGCTTGAAGATCACCTAGAGTAATGAAGATCTTAACCTTTTCTACAAGGTTGAAGATGAAATTCTATAGAAGATGAGAAGCTCATAGATGGGTGCGAGAAGAACTTTTGAAAAGGTTCAAGATAGAGGATATTGGTAT
The DNA here is from genome assembly GCA_001517045.1 of Pseudotsuga menziesii. NCBI lineage: Eukaryota > Viridiplantae > Streptophyta > Pinopsida > Pinales > Pinaceae > Pseudotsuga > Pseudotsuga menziesii. The sequence goes on along the minus strand of LPNX010038619.1, from coordinate 194,260 downwards.
CCAATGACCCTAGATGGATACATAAAATGTTAGTAGCAGAGGGAGATAATTGTCACTCTAGTACAAAATGTTTCAATGCATAGAGTATGGAAGGCAGAGGGAGAATGATGCTCTGCTTCAGAGGGAGTGACTGTAGAAGATCCTGAGGTTTGAAATGGTATGACAAGATGAACATATTACTGATGGCTCTAGGATTTACTAAGAGTAAAGCGCATTCCAACCTTTGCTTAAAGGTTGAAGGTAGAAGACCAATGATTCTCCTATTATATGTGGATGACCTATTTTTGATAGGAAAAGAGGAACTCATTAAATATGCAAGATGGATACCTGCTATTGAGTTCGACATAAAAGAACTAGGTATGATGCACTGCATTATAAGAATAGAGGTGTGGCAGAGTGTGGATGGAATCTCCCTTGGACAAGAGAAGTATGCAGTGGATATTCTGAAGAGGTTCGAGATGATGGAATGCAAGTCCATGGCCACACCTATGGCATCAAAATTGAAGATATTGAGTAATGCTTCATCAGAGTCAGTTGATGCCACAATATATATTCAGATGATTGGGTCATTGATGTACCTGATGAATACAAGACCAGATATTTTCTTTGTTGTGAACAAATTGAGCCAGTTCCTGATAGATCCAAGACATGTTCACTTGATTGCTGCAAATAATATTTTGAGGTACCTGAAGGGTACAGTTTATTATGGGCTCAAGTATGAGGAAAATTAAAATATTGACCTAGAAGGTTATGTATATTTGGATTGGGTAGGAAGTGCCATTGATAGGAATAGCACTTCAGGGTGCTGCTTCAGTATGGGATCATGTGTGATCTCTTGGTTTAGCAGGAAGCAATATTGCATGGCACTGAGTACAACCGAAGCAAATTATGTTGCATATTTTTCAACTGGTTGCGAGGAAGTGTGGATGAGGAAGCTACTATCTAATTTATATTATTTCCAGTTGGATGCTACTTGTATATATTGCGACAACTAGAGTTGTGTGAATTTGTTAGAGAACCTAGTGTTCCATGAAAAGTTGAAGCATATTGATATAAAATATCACTATATTAGGGATATGTTGCAGAGAGGAGCAGAGAAGCTCCAATATGTTGCAACGGACAAGCATATAGATGATGTGTTGACCAAGCCATTAGCTAGAGTGAAGTTTTAATACTTTAGGGAGAAGCTTGGTGTTCTCCAGATCAAGTTTCCTTCCAAGGGTAAGTGATGATTCTATGTGTCCTTCTGACATGGTTGTGAGATGTGTTCCCCACATGGTCATAAATTGTAAGTGCAAATCCCTTTTGACATGGTTGCAGGATGTGTTCCCCACATGGTCAGATGTAAGCACAAATCCCTTATGAAATGGTTGCGAGATGTGTTCCCGAATGGTCATATGTAAGTGCAAATATTTTCTGACATGGTTGGGAGATGTACTCCCCACATGATCATATGTAAGTGTAGATCCCTTTTGACATGGTTGTGGGATGTGCTCCCCACATGGTTATATGTAAGTGTAGAGCCCTTTTGACATGGTTTCGGGATGTGTTCCCCACATGGTCAAAGGTAAGTGCAGAGCCCTTCTGACATGGTTGTAGGATGTGTTCCCCATTTGGTCAGATGTAAGTGCATAGCCCTTCTGACATGGTTATGGGATGTGTTCCCCACATGGTCAGATGTGAGTTCAGAGCCCTTCTAGAATGGTTGTGGGATGTGTTCCCCACTTGGTTAGATGTAAGTGTATATCATTTTTTATATAGTTGCGGGATGTGTTCCTCCCATGGTCAGATATAAGTGTTGTAGAAGATGAATACCTACATGGAAGCTAGGCCTACAACTAACATGAAAAATGGATGGCCCTATCGAACTTCCTATGACGAGTTGAATTGAGAGAGATCACCATTTGCTCGAGATAGTGGGAGATGTGATGATGATGATGATCCAGCCTCATGATGATCCAATTTTGATGATTATCCAAAGACGAAGACTTATGTTGATGAACTGTGTCAAGAGAATACCTTCCTAGTTCGGAATATATTCACTTGTATATCTTATATTTTATTTCATTGTACCTCGATGTTCCTATTGGGAGAATCATTAATATAATAAAGTCATGTAAATTCATAGAGGTTAACCCTCCATTGTAAGTTTGGGAAATAGTCCCCACAATTGAGGGGTACTAGGGTTAGTAGACTCTCCTATTGAATTCGACACTGGTAAGTAATTGTCAAGTGGAAAACTAGTATAAATAGAGAGTGAGTCTCTCTATTTGAAACACACTCACCCAAATGGAGCGCATGAGTGAGAGAAGAGGAGCTCACACAAGTGAGATAGAGAATAGTTGTTGGAGATCATATTTCTTTCTTTGGGTTTTACTTTTGCTATTGGTGCTCATTCTTTCTCTAAGGAAGTTGTGGCATTTTCTCCTGTATGGTTTCCCCAAGGAAAAATATTTGTGTCTCTTGTCTCTTGTGATTATTGATGTGCATGTTATTCTCTTAGATAAGATCCTAGATCGGATTTCTTAAATGAAAAAAATATAACAAATTTGGGGATATGTATCACAAAAAAAACTACTTTTTTTGTTCGTATTTTTGAAATAATGTCACCATCATGTTTTCCAGGTATTTCTTGTTTTTGGGGTAGCAAGGATCGTCAAAAGTATGTCGAGTGGGTACTCGTTGGATGCAAAATTTAATTTTGCATCCAATGATCTCTCCTAATCAAAATTTTAGTAAAACCTCATGGAGATATGTCGAAAATACGAATAAAAAGTAGTTTTTTCTTTTCTTCCTCGAAAATTAATAAATATTATTTTATTATTTTAATTATTATTTTATTAATTTTTCGTAGGAGGCCCATTTTGAGTTGAAATTTCCTCTAATGTGAAAGCATAAGAACAATAACTAATTCATAGAATACAAAGACACCCTATGACAAAACTAGATTTCACATCAACTTACTATAACCACACGATCCACACTGCTTGGATTTCCATTCCTTTTGCATTTTATGTGAGACTTTGATGAGGTAGCACATATTTGTCCACTCTTGTAATTTATGTTTAATGGAATCATTTTTTTGAATGGGCCAAGACCACAAAAACTAAATGGCATAGGAATGATTCACCCCTCTTATTTACCAAACAAAAATCTATGATACATATGGATAGTCTTAGATATTACATGGTATTTGGTGAGTGTTCCCCTCTCCTTCACCCAAAAAATATATGATACATATAATTGGTCTTAAGTTTGTCCCTCTCCTTCACCCAAAAAAAATTATTTGGTTGGTCATAGACCTTATGTGGTTGCTGGTGAGTGAACCATGATCTCACAATTGAAGGAACATAGGATCTCATAATTGGAGGAACATGTAGCAATCAAATGAACATGTATATAAAGGAGAAAAATGATATATACTATCTCACAATTGAAGGGATATACAAGAACAATATAGAGAAAGGAGAAAACATGTAGGTTTGAGAGGAAGAAATCAAGAGGCAAAAATTAGGTTTGAGAGGGAGAAATGGAGAGCCAAAAATTAGGTTTGAGAGGGAGAGAAGGAGAGAAAAAAATAGTATCCGGAGGGAGAGAAGGAGAGTGAAAATATAGGATGCAAGGAAAATGTGGTAATGAAGGATTTATTTTTAGGTTTTTATGTTAAAGAAAAATAAGCTTAGAGATAAAACCATAGAACTTTTAGGTTTTGTTTTTTCTTTTAATATTTTACCCAATTTTTTTGGAATAAAAGTCCATTTTTATCCTTAGTATGAGTTTAAAACATCTCATCCAAACATTCCAAACTAAAACACTTCAACTCTTCACACACTCATACACCATACATTACAATATCCTCCTACACCTATATTATTTAGGCTAAAGGCATAGGAGAACATATGCCATCACTAAGGTAGGAAAAACTCATTTTATAAGTTATTATAATCTTATTTTGTAAAATTTTTATTATTATTGTTGACTACTATACTTATAAATCATCACAATTCATTGTGAAGCTCTGTGATATCATTTTTTTGTTTTTTCCTTATAGTTTTCTTGAACTTTGAAAGGTTGGGATTAAAAAAAAGGTAAGATATGTAAATGGTTCGAATCCATTAAATTAATACACTAGGGTTATCATTAAGTGATGAATCTATGAAGTTCCATCTTCAAATGATTTTTTTTGACAAAATTGGGAGATCAAACCACACTCAATTTCTCAAAACCTTATTTATAGGAAACAATCCCAAATAGAATGCAAACACAACCAACAAGATCATTATGAGAATATGAAAAATACTCTATAAAACTATAACAATAATAATATGGATATACTTAGTAATACTTGCATGTTTTTATATTTTATTTTTTTATGTTCAATATTTATAAATATTAAATCACATTTGCACTAATGCTGCAAATGTGTGCACTCAAAATTTTCAAGAAATAACTTCTAAGCTTTGAGTTTCTCAAAAATCCATTTCAATATTATAAGATGAATTGAGATCAAACTACACTTAATTGCTCGAATCCTTACTAATTATTAAAAAAAAATCCCACACAAAATTCAAACACGGAAAAAAAATGAAACCATGAAAAATAAAGATACTTAATTATTATTGTGTAAGTGATCTTTTTCTTAGGTTGAAAATTTATAAATCTTAAATCACAAATAGTAGAAGATATATTTACCTCAACTTTCCAAAAAAGAAATTCCAAACTTCAACTTTGTGCAATAAGCCATATTTCAACTTTGTGTAACAAGCCATTTCATTGTTATAAGATGACCTAGACTATCAATATTAATTTGTAATGAAAATATAATATAAAATATTAACTTATATTAAAATTTTTAATAATTTCCCTCGATGCTAGTGTCCACATGAAGTCCATGGCCACGAGTTCGGGTGACGAGGCACACAACTGTGCCTCCCCGTTACCTTCCTGACATCACCCTCTCGTCACCATATTGCATTCTCCCTCATGAATGCATGCATTAATAACTGCACAGGATGTGGAGATCTCACAGCTACGAGATTCTACAGGGCTATCACCTTATAGCTGGCTCATCTTAATGAGCTGTCTCATTTGACAAGCCTCCACGCCAAATGCTTAAGGAAATTGTTTGTTCATCATCCTGTCCATTTTATCCTTGCACCTTGTCCATTACACTCTTCCTATTCTACTACCTCTCTACCTCTAGCTTCTCTAGTCTCCTTGTGGTTCTTAGCCATGTCGCGACTCCAGAGAGAAACTTCTCACCGAGGTTGCATTGGGATAGGAATCCACATTCATCCTCCTATTCCTTTTGATGCTCCAGTCAACAAAGAGGGCTTTGGTGTTGAAATTCCAAACTCTCTATGCACCATGATTAATGACTGGGAGGATGAGCTCTCAGGATCCCTCATAGCTGCAGGACGAACCCCTAAATGTCACAAAAATTACTAGGTTTTCAAGGATATCCTCGTTTTTATTTTTCTCTAATACTCCACCCAACCCCTCCCTGATGTTGTCCCTCCCCCACCCCCAGACCTTTTAGTTTACTCAGCTCCTTCTGACCTCCCTATGCCCACTCCTACACCCACCCCTCCCCCAACAGTTCCTCTAGACTATGAACCCTTCCCCTCACTCCGTAGAGCTGTATGAAGACCATCTCAGCTAGAAAATGCACCTTTAGTCTCACTTCTAAGATGAAAACCAAGCCCCTCTTGATTAATACTCCTACTTCTAGCAAGAATGAAGTTGACAACAGCAGTGAAGAAGACACTTCTAGCGATGAAGATGCATCTGACGACAAGGATGAACCAGGAAAACCAATATCCTCACGCTTTGGGACTCCTACCATTGAGGATTCATATTTCAAACCTTAACTAGGTTTCTTGTTTTTAGGTCTCTCCTTTTGTTATGTCTCAAGTCTTTTGGAATTTCCATGTCACAAATTCGACACTGATTAACATGTTTGTTTATAAAAGAGTTAGATCTCTTCCTTTTTGGATCTATTTTCCCTAATTGAGGGAGGATCTGGTAGAATTTTTTGGTTTGTCTTATACTATTAGGAAGACTTAACCTCTTTACTTTCTTGTTCCTTCGAGAAGGACAGATTCTATGCTCTGTAACACTTTTTGTACGATTATTATTTTTCTTTAATAGAATAGTTCATGAACTTACAAAAAAAAATTGTTTAATAAGTTTACAAAAGCTAATAACATATTATATAAAAAATAATGCAAAACATCAATTTTAAGATATACATGTCTATAAAATATTATCTAATTTTTTCTTTAATATCCAAATTTTTAAAGTATAATTATTACTTTTCATAATACCTAATTAAAAATTCACACTATAAAAATAATAGCATAGATAATAACATGATATTGTCATATAAATCAAATATTATACCATATATTAACACTATAAAAAATATTAACAAAATGTTAAAAATCTTTCAATTATTATTATCATTATTATTTATATTTTAATGATGATGTAAAAGTCTAGTAATGTTCACTAAAACCAAATTTGATGCATCATAAAAAGGGTAAGGAATTACATAGGTTACATTATAATTATAATTTTATGCTAAAAAAATCTTTAAGAGAAGCATTCTTAGATCACCATAGTTTGTTGAATTGTAAGGTTGAGAAGGTCGATAATGTAATAGATATTTTGAAATTGCATCTATTTTTTGTGCCTATAACATTTCAAAGAAAATGTTTTTTATATAAATCCCTTTAATGTCTTTCTTCTAACCCACAATGTTTTAGGAATTGTCCTATGCCTTCTTTATGATGGATCTCATGAGAATTTGTTTTTATTTTAGCAATGATTGTTTTCATTTATCGGATAGATAAAATATATAGATACTTTTAATTTTCAAAATTATGGTTGATCACCTCTTTATAGTATATTAATTTTCTTGTATATTCTTATTTCCTTTATTTTACTCTAAGTTATATTTATTTATAGATGTAATAATATTTTTAATGTTATTGTTCTACTCTAAAGAGACATCTTTCTTGATTACCCAATGATTTATCTAAAACACGGAATCTTTAGGACAACTCCATTTGCGTTGCAAGTGGTTTTGACTAGAGTTTAAAACAATTTTGGAAAGCTAATTGTCTTATGTTGTTTATCTTGTTCTTGTACATTATGTACCTAGTGACAACTATGCTTTCAATGGGAAAAACACTCACCTTTATGAGGAGGATATGATAGTATGTACTAACTTTATTTTTGATATTAGAAGTTCTGAAAAATGTTTATTTGATCTATATTTCTTCATAGATATCTAGATATGTTTCAACCCCAAACTTCACAACCATATAAGATAACGTGAGTGACAAGGGTTTCGAAGAGTAATTTCTATTTATCCAAAAGCTAAAGGTTCATTTATTTTCAACTCTTAAGTCCAAAATAACATTTCCACTCTTCATCCATCATTTTTTCAATGTTGTAGTTCAATTTAAGCTCTATTATTGTCATACACCATTATAGATCCATCTTAACTACATCTTAACTATGGATCTAACAAGCACCTAAGCGATGAAGTTCTCTTGAGGTGCAAACCATTTTTAATTTACAAAAAAGGCTAATATGTATTTCTACTTGGGAGGAAAATGGCCAACTTTATTAAGTAATTTCAAAATAGGGTAAATATCACTAGAAGAATGAAGTGTGTAACATTAATAATCATATAATCAAATCTTTTTCCAAAAATGAATTTACTTGTCTTTCTTTAAAACTAATAATGAACATTAAGAGTAGTTAATGAGTAAAATAATCCATATAAAATTTAAAATCTAGATTTCCAAATAAATTGGAATTTGAAAAACATTTTAAGGTCAAATCAAGATTTGAAATATTTATCCAAATGTTTTTGAGAAACTACTTGTTTTTCTCTATAATTAAAAGTGAACATTTACATGTTAAGGTTAACCTTGACTTGGGAATGAGGAAGGATGTAAGTGGTTTAAGGAACATGGTTTTAGTGGCACCTAGCTTCTTGCTAGTTTTATTTTCATTTAAATAACCTTATAAATACAGTTGTAATATTCCATTGTAATGTGCCAAAGTGAAGAGGAGAGATGCTATTGGAATGGCCGACCAATAATAAATCTATTAGTGAAGGTTGGGTTTTCCCTATGAGGTTTTCTATGGTAAATCTAGTGTTACCATTGTAATGTGCCAAAGTGATGAGGAGAGATGCTATTGAAATCCTTGGCCGACCAATAATAAATCTATTATTGAAGGTTTGTTTTTCCCTATGAGGTTTTCTAAGGTAAATCTAGTGTTTATATTGTAATAGCTATTATTTTGTATCTTATTTTCTATCACATATTTTATTCCTAACATTATGTCTTAAATTGAAATTTGATATATAATTACATTTAAATGTGTTTTACAATTTAGCAAATTTAAAATTAAATTTTATATGTTCTTGGTTTTATAATTTTTCTTTTTATTATTCAAGTCAATTTAATTTTACTACTAATATTTTACTACTGAGTTTGTAAGATTGTGAGTATTGCCGTATTATGGTTGTATATTTATATGAGTAAAAGATTTTTTATTTTTTATTTTTTTAATTATAAGGTGACATGTGATAAGTTTCTTACTTTTTATTATTATACACATTTGGCCCATTTGAGCTGTAGAAAGCCCCTCTGGCGCCAACAAAAATAAATTCTTAAAATTGTTTTAATTGCTCCTTGAGATAATAGACTTCTTATCTTAAAAACAATATAACCAACTTGTAAAGAATAAGGAAGATAATTATACCAACCAAAGTTGTGTTGACACAACTTATTTCTCTTAAACAACAACTTAATTTGTGAACTTTATGGATATATATACCTAAATTTTTATTTATTTTTAAATAACAACCTTTCTTAACTCTCATGTTAAAATTCATTTATTCAACCAAACCTCAATGTTCCTAAACTTGAAAAAAGGTCTAAAGCATCATTCAACTCAAAAAATTTCTAAGCTTGGAAAAAGTTCGAGTACAATCTTGTCACACCATCATTCAACTCAAAAGGAATTCTAATATGTTGCACATGTTAATTTGGTAATGCTTTATTATTTTAACATTCCTTTTAATAATTTTAATATAACAAATTTGTTCATAATTAAATAATAATTTTTAAATTTTGCATAACTTTTAATTAAAACTAATGCTTTATTATTATAATATAACAAGTTTATTCATAATTAAAGAATATCTTTTTATTCATAATTAAATAATAGCTTCTAAATCTGGTATAACTTTTAATTAAAACTAATGCTTTATTATTATAACATTCTTTTTTAATGATTTTAATATAACAAGTTTATTGATAATTAAATAATAGCTTTTAAATTTTCATAACTTTTAACTAATTTTATAATCATATGTTGATTTTTTTTCAAATAATTTAACCTAAATTAATTAAAAAAAACTAGTTATAACAATATTAGAGTTGAAAAGATTTTATAGTTGATAAAAAAACCATCATAATTTGTTTATCTTTATATAACATAATTATATTATAGTCAAATTATTATTGTACAATCATAATCAATATTATTAAAAAAGATTATTAAGGAAAAAAGAATTAAAGAAGCAAGCCACTTCTACATTAACATTATAAGATGAGCCACAACGCAGTTATTTTATATGAAACGTTTGATATAAGTGGAATCAAATTCATTCGAGGGTACAATTGAAGATTAATTTAAATCTGAGGTTATCCATCGTGTCAAACTTCTCATTGCGAGGGAAATAGTACTCTAAAAATTTTACCGTTGGGAGGAGCGGACAACAAAGAGCTGTTAAATTCTTCTCAATGCATTTGCCTTATTATTTGTTTGAATTTGTATCTCTGGCATGTGGAGCGCTCCTTGCTTTTGCTTTTCTTTGTACTTGGTGGGTGAGATGTCTTTTCTATGTGTTCTGTGTTCTAGTTTCTCTGTGGGCTCTGTTTCTTGGTGGAGTCAAACGTTTCTTGGGCTGAACAGAGGCAGAGGCATGGCGTTTCTTGTAGGGAAGAGATGAAAATACTCTTCACGTAAATACTTGTCTTTCTGTACTTTCTTTATTTTATTTTGACCTATTCTAGAGAAGAGAAAATTTGGAATTCTGTTGTTAGCGATGCTGGGATGCTTGTACTTGCAGCATTATTTCGCATTTTACTTACGTTTTATTGTGGCATCAGTTTGATTTTGTTCTTTTCTTCAATTTATATAACTTATTCTTGCCCTTGATCTTTTTCTGTTCTTTTTCTTCCCTATTATGTTCTGTTTTTTTTTCTTAAATTCGTTAATCAGTCTCTACCCTTTCCCTTTTTTAATGTTTGATTTATTTATATGTTATGGGTTTTACTGCAAATTGAATCAAGACAATTGTATGTTCTGTATATGTCTTGTTGGTGGACGATCTGCCTCAATCTGCGCTGTTCTTTTTATCCTTACCTTTGCCATTTCTCTTTAATTTTTTTTTATCTACGATTAAATTTTAACAATTCTATGTTCTTTGTATGATTTAATGGAGGAAGGGAGGCGTTTCTGAGGATGAATCAAGAAAGAGGCGTTCAACAAGTTATACTCTACCAGCCTCTTGGATGGGTGAGTGATGCAATCTATGTATTTCTTTTCATATTGACAGTTTCTCGTAATCAATAAATATTTAATTTCGCTACCTATTGGTTTAAACATGAAATCATAATTTGTTTGTTTTATGTCTGGGACAATAAGCGATGTCACATCAAGAAAAAAAAAAGAGCACTGTTCATGTAGGTACTTCCTTTGCTTTCCTTTATTTATGTTTTTTTTCTCCCGTTTGTAAAATTTTAGAGTTTATGGTTTATGTTATTTTCCTTTCCACACGGAATCAGAATTTGGTATTTAACAATTAGTTATGCTTCGAAACCATTTATTTCTCTAATACCTTTTATTTTTTGTGATGCGTATCTTTAACATTCAAAGATATGTCTGAATATATGCAGAGTAGGCAGAGGGTCTAAATATATGTCTGAATATATGCAGAGTAGGCAGAGGGAATCTCTGGCATCTGGAGCGTGAGATGTCTTAGTTTTTCTGCGGGATCTCTTATGTGTTTATCTATGTCTATGTTTTTTAGTAATAAAGAACTTTTTATTATAGAAAGTGGCAGTTTCATTCCAGAAAAAATAATACTGAATTTTTCTATCCATTTCTTCTAAGTCCATTTTAGATAGATCATCTGCTTTTTGGTTGTGCTTTTTTTTAAATATGATTAAAGGATATCCAAAAAAAACCTCTTTTATGAATTTGATATTGTCTACCCAAAATCCAAAAGCTTTAAACTCTCCTTGTTCTTTACCCAATTTATAATCACTTGTTTTTCCTTCCTTCAGACCTCCTCCTCTTCCTAAGATCTCAGTTGAATAATTCTGGTGGGAAAAATAACCCCGAGATAAGACTCCTCTCATACAGCTCCTAAACATGAAGTCTCTATCCTTTCAGCTTTGTCACAACAGGCTTGTGCCTTAGCAGGGACGGCCTACCTTTTCAGCCTTGTCACAACAAGCCAATAAGCATCCCTACTCCAACCGTTTTTTAAACTATGACCTTCAAAAAACTAACATATGTTATTAATCATTAAAATATTATATATATATATAAGACGAAAAATTATAACCAAGTCAATCATAAAAATTTCTATCATAAATTTTATGCCCTTTTAATTCCTCACAAAAGCTACTTTACCCTTTAAGCTACCTTACCTAAATTTTATTGACTTTAAGCTACCTTGCCTAATATTTATTGACTATTGATTGATTCATTATTTAGTTAATCTCATAACACCCTCTCCGCCTACACTTTATGTATTCTGGGTTTCTCTCAAGGAATCCTCCTTTTATTCTTACACTTTTGTGATTTTTTTGTTGTTTAGCTTCCTCTTATTTTCTTCTTTACAATAATTCATTGTTCTTACTTTTTGTTATAATGATTTTTTTGTTTTTTATTTTTGTCACCCCAACCTCAATCATCTATTCAATTTAAGTGATTCATCTTTGAATGAATTGAGTTCTTTTTGTTATAATCATTTTTTTTATTTTTTTATTTTTGTCACTCGAACATAAATCATCTATTCAATTTAAGTAAAATTCATCTTTCACTCAATTGAGATAGAAATATTTAGATAGTATATAGTAATACTATAGTAGGATATAAATATTTAGATAGTATATACTAATATTATAGTAGGAGAGTGATAATATTATGTATCTGTTTAACATTAAAACATTTAATATAGGGTGTAGAGTTGCACATTGGAATTTAATATGTATATAGTATAGTTATATAAATAGTAGTGAGATGTTTTACAATTTAAAAAGGGAGAGATGTTGTAACTTAATGTGAATGGTTAAATTTGGTTTATGAGACTTTTTGGTATGCTAAAGTCTATAGTACATAATTTATTCTACACCATCTCTTTTTGGATTGGATTTGAACTTATCTTCTAGGAAGAAACACATTCTTAATATGTTAAACAAGTCAAGCTATAAGCCATATCATTATTAAGTATCAAATTTAGTTCTTCTTTCTTTTCTATTTATGTATTGGGTTTATATAATGTAATATTAGTTATTTTAATAATTAATTAATTATATTAAAACTTTGAATTGTAGTAATGCATTTTATAGTGTAATGATAATTTAGATTTCATTTTTTTCATTTTTTTAATTATATCGAGGAATTTTGTACTTTAGTGATTTTCTTCCATTTTTGTTTATAGCACCACACAAGACACACACACATGAATTTTCTTTATAAAAACTAATATTGTAATAATGCATTGATCTTTTGATAATGTGTTCTATTTGATGAATAATTTAATGTAGTATTATGGCATTCATTTTAGATAATGTCTTTTGTTTTGTATTTGATGAATATGATAGATTTTTATAATATGTCTTTTTTTTACATATTTTTGTGGTGGGGAGTAGTAAGTGATTACAGACGATGAGGGAAGTTAGAGAGAAAGGGGGTATAGG
>LPNX010038619.1:153976-179498 GCA_001517045.1 Pseudotsuga menziesii | reverse complement strand
AGAGGAGGAGGGGGAGGAGGAAGAGGAGTAGGATGAGGGGGAAGACAAGGAGGATGAGGAGGATGAGGAGGAAGAGGATGGGGAAGTGGAGGAGGAGGTAGAGGAAGTGGAGGTAGAGGGGGAGGGGGAAGCTAAGGGTTGTATGATAGAGAAAGAGGGATGGGTAGGTGAGTAGATTACTAGGGAGGAATAACAAGGTGATAGGGAGGAGGAGAATGAGGCAGAGGTGGATGGAGGGGAGGAGGGGGAGAGAGTGGGAGGAGAAGAAAAGTAGAGGGGTGGATGATGGAAGGAGGGGGGGGGGTCTAGATGGGGAGGAGAAGGATGCATAGGAGGGTGAGGCAGAGTAGGAGGATGGGGAGGGGGAGGATGACAAGGAGTGGGAGGGGGAGGAGGAGGAGGAGGAAGAGTGGGAGGAGGGTAAAGGGAAGGAGCAGGAGGTGGATGTGAAGGAGGGGGAGGAGCAGGAGAAGGAGGAAAAGGAGGGGGATGGGTGGAGGAGGGGGATGAAGGTGACGGGGAAGAGGAGGAGGAGCGTGTGGGGGAGTTGGCTAAGGGCGAGGGGTATGGGGATGGAGAGTAGGAGGAGGTGTGGGGAAGAGGAGTAAGAGTAGAAGGTGGGAAAGTATAGGAGGATTGAGAGGGGATCAGAGGAGGAGAAGTGGTGAGAGGATTGGTTGTAGGAGGAGGTGTGGGAGGATGACGACTGGGAGAAGGATAGGGAGGAGTAGGGTGTGGGGGAAGAGGTGGGGGAGGAGAAAGAGGAGGGTGAGTTGTGTCAAAGTGGAAAGAGGAGGAATAGGTGTAAGAGGAGTGTGAGGGGGAGTGGGAAGAGGAGGAGGATGTAGGGGAGTTTGATCCAAAGGGAGAGGGGGAGGTGTTGGTGTTGGAAGAGGGTGTAGGGACAGGGTATATAATGATAGGGGGAGGAGGAGTGTGAAGGAGAAGAGGATAAAGAGGCATATAGGGAGGAAGGTGATTAGGAGGATAAGTAATAAGGGGAGGGATTAGTGTAGGGGGCAATGATGGGGGGTGGTGGGAGGAAACAACTAGGGAGGAAGAGGGGGCTGAAGAGGAGGTGAGCTGGGAGAGGGGAGGGAGGTGGAGCAGAGTAAGAGGAGTATGGGGATGGGGATGGAACAGGATGCAAGGTGGAAAGGGGTGGATTGGGGGTGGAGGAGAGGTGGAGGAGGAGGTGGGTGAGGGTGCTATCAAAGGGGGAAGTGGAGGAGGTTAACAAAGGGTGGAAGAGGGTTTATGTGAGGGGGAATGGGGTGAGGTGGAGGAGGTGAACATCGAAGAGGTAGGGGATGCGAAGGGGTAGTGGGAGTAGGTGGAGGAAGGGGAAGGAGGGTGTACTGGGAGGGGGGATGAAGGAGGATGGGGTGGAGGAGGATGAAGAGTTTAGGATTTGGAGGAAAGGGGAGGATAGGGGGGAAGAAGGAGGAGGAATATGAGAAGTTGGAGGAGGTTAGGGATAGAGGAGAAAGAGGAGGGTGGTGAATGTTGATGGGAAAAGGGGTCGGAGAAGGATGGTGGTAGTCACTATGAGGGGGAGGAGGAGGAGGAGGAGGGGGAAGAGAAGGATGAGGAGGAGTAGTAGGGGAGTTGGAATAGGAGCAGGAGGAAGAGGAAGAGGGGGACTAGGGGTGTATTTATATTTAAAATGTTAGAAGATATTTTGATGTATAATATCATTGTATGTTGTCTTACCCTAATTGGAGATGGGTTTATCTCCTTTCAAGATGTCATTATTGTTTATGGTCCTTGAGGTACAACCTCCATTATAAGTTGGGGTAGTATTTCCCATTCAATAGAATGAAATGTATTTTTTGCGTCTCCCTAGGTGAAGTCACCCTACTACAATAAGAGGTCATCCTTTTCAAGTTACAAGGTTATTCACTTGATTTGTATAAATAGGGAGGCGCTATCTCTCATTTAGACACATTCACTTAATCAAGTTCACATTAGGAGACACCGAAGATGAAGGAGGAGAGAGAGATTTGCAGAAGAATTCTTATACTTTGGGTTTTTACATATTGTGATATTTTCTTAGTGACAAAACTATTCTGGGTTTTCTCCTTGTGTATCTTCTCTATCTTGTGCATCCTAGATATTTTGTTTTGCTTGTTATTATTTTAGATAAATGTCTTAATCAATCTGAATAAGACTACAAAAAATAACATGGTATCAGAGCCTCTCAAAAAGAAGGTACTATGCAGTAGCAAAAACTAGGATTTCCTGATTCAAGGTCTTCTCTCCACATATTTCAATCTACATAGAATTCCAAAACTGTAAGTTTGGAAAATTAGGGTTTCTATGACAAATCCTAGGTTATCCATCTCCAGAACTGGGTCCCTCCAATCAGTAATATCTAAACCTTTTCTATTTCCATTTGAGGTTCTTATTTCAAAAAGACTCATCACACCCATTTTGATGATAAGATCGGGGTGAGAATGAAAGTCATTAGAGGAAATTTCAACTCAAAATGGGCCTTTTAACTTTTATTAAAATTCCATGTCATCATGTGTTAGCCAATGAAATTGCTTTAAATTTGAAATACCTTATAGGTCTTAAACACTTTTTTAATATAACTTTGGGGATAGGTATCATAAAAAAAACTACTTTTTTTGTTTGTATTTTTGACATATCTTTCTGTGTTTTTACTCAAATTTCGATCGGGAGAGCTCGTTGGATGCGGAATTAAATTTTTCATCCAACAAGTACCCACTCGACATACTTTTGATGGACCCCGCTACCCCAAAAACAAGAAATACCTGAAAAAATGTAATGATGACATCATCATTTCATTTTTTCAGGTATTTCTTGTTTTTGGGGTAGAGCGGTCCGTCAAAAGTATGCCGAGTGGGTACTCGTTGGATGTGGAATTTAATTTCACATCCAATGAGCTCTCCCGATTGAAATTTGAGTAAAAACACAGGGAGATATGTCAAAAATACAAACAAAAAGTAGTTTTTTTCTTTTCTTCCTCCAAATTTAATAAATATTATTTTATTATTTTAACTATTATTTTATTAGTTCATTTTAGGAGGCCCCATTTTGAGTTAAAATTTCCTCTAATGACAAGATCTCCCTAATCCTCGAAGAAAATGATTTAGATCATTATATTAGTAAGGAAATTCTAGAGTCAAAGGGAGATGAGGCTAAGGTTATTCATAAGAAGAAATTTTTTAAGGCCAAGAGGATCATTTCAGATTCTATTAAGGATCATCTCATCCTACATGTGTCATCCTTAACGACACCTAAGGAAGTGTTTGATGCTTTGATGAAATTGTTCGAAGGAAATAACATCAATCAGAAGATGACTATGAAGAACCAAATAAATAATGTGAAGATATGAAACTCAAAACCATGTATTCCTACTTCATAAGGGTTGCTCAAATAAATGAAAAACTCGAAGTAGTGGAAGAGAATGTATAAAAAGGATATATTTTTATGATCACCTTAATGGTCTCCCAAGATCATGGGATTCATTCATTCAAGGAATATGTGCAAGAAGGTGGATGATCTCTTTCAACATACTCTTAGAAGAATGCACACACGAAGAATATTGAATCATAAAAAGAGAAGAGAAGATGGGATCAACTAAATATCAATATCTTGGATCTCACACTAGAAGACAAAAGGGGAACAACCATCACAACAAAAGGAAGGACCATAATCAGAAAAGAAAAAATAAGTACAACAAAGATCCTTCCAATATTCGATGCTACACTTGTGATGAGAAGGGACACTACTCTAGATATTTTCCTAAGAACGTAGACTCTTTCAAAAATAAGTCCAACAAGAAAATAAAACATTCACACACCACCGAAGACGATGACTCAACAAGTAAAATATTCAAAAACGAAAGAGATGATTCTTTAGGTCATGAAGAGTGTGTCCTAATATCAACACTCATGGGCACTATCTCACATGGAAGAAATGATTGGATTATATATAGTGGGGAATACAAAAATATGACATGATACAAAGAATCATTCATCAATATAGGTGAAAATTGGGGATGATTATTAATACCCATAAAAGGAAGTGGATACGCTTCATAAAAGCTATATTTCAGAAAATATTTGATGATGAAATACATGCTATCTATTCCAGGACTAAAGAAGAATATTCTCTCCCTCCCTGCACTCGATGCAAAGAGAATAAGGGTTCCATTTTTTGATGACCAGGTATTAATGTGGCTGAAAGGAAAGACAATAAATGATGAAACAATAAAGAGAGATCAAGAGGGAGGCTTGTACAAGTTGAAGGGATAACTTGAACAATCATAATCAAGTGAACTATGGAACCAAAGGATTTCACATGTGCACTACAGAGCACTACCAATTACAAGAAAAGAAGTTTCAGGACTTCCATAAATCCAGGAAAAACATGAATTCATGTGCACAAGAAAATAATGCTAAGAACTCATTTCCTAGTAGTGAAAACAAAGAAAAAGGAATATTGGATATAGTACACTCATATGTGTGTGAGTGGGATCATGTCATCTAACTCACTAAGAAGGTATGTATACTATGTTTATTTTATATATTATTTCTCATGTAAAAGTTGTATATATTTCTTGAAAGGGAAAAATAAAGTCTTCAACATGTTCAAGGAATTCAAATTCTTTGTTTAGAACCACAATAAAAGGAAGATCAAGACTATGGGGTTAGATAATGGAAGATAATTCACCTCAAAATAATTCAAGGAACTCTAGAGAGGATGTCGGATTAAGAGGGAGTTGAGAACTCCATACAATCCTCAATATAATGATGTTGTGGAACGAAAGAACAAAACTACAATGGAAGCAATGAAAGAAATGCTACATGACCAGGATATTTCAATGCACCTTTGGGTAGAAGTGGAGAGTACATCTATGTATGTATAGAGTAGTACTCCTCACCAAGTAATCAATAACAAGACACCTGAAGAGGTATTCTTAAGAGAGAAACTAGAAGTCATCCATCTCAAAATATTTGGATTCCTAGTGTACATACACATTCCAAAGGAAAAGAGGACCAATCTTGATCCTTCTGGGAGGAAAGGAATATTCGTAGGATATAGTGAAACTTCAAAGGCCTAACAATTATAATTCCTAGGATTTAACAATATCAACATCAATAGAGATGCGAAATTTAACAAAGACTCAACATACTCCACGTACAAAAAACTACCTATTGAAGAGGTCAAAGAACAAGGAACAAAATCTATTACAAGATGCAGAAAGGTGTGGTGTTCCAGATGCAATGCATAGAAAAGGAAAAATATCTAAACCATACAACAACTGTTTGGCCCTGCTATGTGATACCATTGAAAAATAAACTTACAACTACGAAGAAGAAACTGAAAATAAAAAATGGAAAGATGCCATGATCGAGGAGAACAAGTTGATTATGAAGAATGATGTATGCGAGATAGTTCTGAAACCAGAAGGGAGGCATATTGTGGCTTCAAAGTGGATCTACAAGATCAAGCATGCTACAGATGGAAACATTAAAAAGAACAAGGAAATGTTTGTGGTGCGTGGCTTCTCACAGAAAAAAGGAATAGACTACAAAGATACATTTGAACCTATAGCGAGATACACTTTCATCATATATATACTTACACTGGTTGCAGTAATGAAATGGAAGGTACACTAGATGGATGTCAAGGAAACATTCTTGAATGGTGTCGTTGAAGAGGAAGCATACATAGCTAAGGATTTCAGACACATGAAAAGAATACTCATATGTACAAATAAAGGAATGAATAGTGGTGGAGGAGGAGGATAATGTGGTTGAAGTGAGGTGGAAGGGAGGGATGCATTAACAAAGGGATATAAGGAATAAAAATGGGTGGAGGAAGGAGAGGGAGGATGAGGAGAAAAATATCGAGGAGGATAATATTTGTGAGAATGATGTAGATGAAGATGAGGTGATGGATGAGGAAAAGGTTCAAGTGTAATGTCCCTTCCATGGTTAAAATATTATGAATTAGCTCAGTGCCAATGGACTCAAAGTAAAGAAATAATGTTGTTGAAAATGAAATGTTTTGCAATGTGTATTGGTCAGTTTTAATTATTAAAACATGAATTGAGTTATTGGAAGGGGATTCTCAATATACTTAAAGTACTGAGAATATTTCTTGAAGATGATGAAAGTGGTTCCTCACTCTTAAATGTGAGCTAAATTAGATTCTCTGAGAGGTGTCCAATGCTACACAAACAAGAGTGTATCCTGACGGTATCTTGAGGTCGTTATTCAGTGGTTCTCGCTTCCTTTGAATAATTTTCCCATTATTTTCAAATATCGTATGTTGGATATTTGTAATGTTTTTTGGGGAGCTGATTTTATCAATGGATTATTAGATTAATGTGTGGAATTTAGAAAGTGTCACAAATTGTGTTTGATTTTCCAATGACTAGGAAAATCCCACAAAGGGAAAGAGCATACATGAATCTTATGACAAAATCTTCATTCCAATTTGATAAATCAAATATTTTTGTAAAATAATGATGAATTAAGACCTCAAACTGTATCTCACTTTTTTATCATCCACCAATAATCAACAAAAATACTTTTGTTGGTGATGAGAGCATACTTCATGGCAATGTGTCAGGTATGAAATTATCACTTATTAAAAGATGTAATCAAAGAAAAACAACTAAACTATACAACCTTTCTAGAAGGAGGACTGTGTGCGTGTGTGGATTAGAAAAAACAAAACCATAAACAAGACTGTGAATCCCCCTAGGGGGATTGAGTGTGGGTGTTTTGTATCCCACTTGCTTTATTTATTAATGAACTTTACAATATGACAAAAATATGAATTAAATATGCATTTTTATCCTCTAAAAGGGATTGAAAGGATTACAATACTGCCAGGAGATAAAAGGAAACAAGAAAATGGATGAAGGATGATGTTTTTGGTGTCCTAGGTAGAGTAATTTTAAGGGAAAAAATTTCTCCTATTGGCTATTTTTTGGTTTTTTTTCAAAAACAAATTTTCTATTCGGTCATTTTTAGTGTTTAATATCGTCTATATTTACATAAAATATGTTTTTTTATCATAATATTCACCAAAATTTACACATTTTAGTGTTAATTTTATGTTTCATATTTAATATTCACATACCTATCTACAAACATGTTTTTTTCAATACAAAACAATAGCCTAATATACTGTACTTAAGTATAATATTAGAATCCTTAAAAAATACCCTAGGACACCTAGGTGACCCGAAACTTGAATTTTGAGTAGTTTTTCCTCCTCCTTTTCTTTAAACTTGCTAAAAATAAACAAGTGAAATATATTAGAATTTTACAAATAATTCAAAACAAAAAAGAATTACCCTACTCAAAATGCTTGAAAAATGTGAATGGTTTATTGGAAAAAGACACTTTAAGAGGCTAATTCAGACCTAGTTGGAAATGCAACATTTTAAAGTAACCTAGATATGATATATATGTGTGAGGAAAATTATATCACTATAAATATTTGACATAAAAATGTCAACCTGGGGCTCGTAATCGTTGAGGCACAAAAACGATATGTGCAGGATTGAATAAATAACCCAAACTGAATTCACCAAACTATCAAAATATCTTCAAACTTCATAAGTTAAACGAAATTCAATGGGAAATAAAACTAGCTTTAACAATTCTAAAGGAAACTTGTTTCTAATATTTCAGGTATTAAGCTTCTTGAAATGAATCTCATATAATGGGAATATCAAATAACCATATTGACTCCATCGATCGAGGGTTTATTATACCATCGATAGAGGGTCTACTAAAACCTTGACCAAGCTACTATTAAAACCTCAGTCGAGGGATTTGAACACCTTGACCAAGTTACATGCCTCGATTAATGGCCTGAAAAACAGAGAATTAGCCCTCTTACAAGAAAATCAATATTTCTTCATGTCTTATAGGGCTGTAAATCATGCCATTCATGGCACATAAATGAGTGGAGTTTATACTAATAGATTCATCACCGAATCCTCTATCCATTGAGGTATCATGCATGTATTTTGGCATTCATATGGGTTTTTTTAATTTGTTCTAAAACTTACACTTAGAAACCTCACAACAACTTTGAAGTAGCTCAAATAAAAATCCGCAGGGTAAAAAATACACATCCAATTTTTTTTTTAAATTGCGCAGCCCACACATCGACGTGTCTTCTTCCAAAGGGTATTTTTGGTTTTTCAATTTTTGAAAACAATGATAAAAAATATGGGATGCACACACATTTGTATAAAATGATGCTGAAATTAGATGTGTTCACTTTTGAAAAGTAATAAATAGTTGTATATTACGAAATATATTAACAAAAAAATCTGCAGACCACAGTGCATTTTATGTAGGTCATGCTCATATATATATATATATATACATATATATTAAATTATTAATGTAAGATTGAATTATTGAGGTGGGACATGAGCCACTTATTAATTTCTTCAAAATTTTATGGTCACACAGTTCATTAAATGGGAAATTCCACACATTAAATGACATTGAAATATTTAAAAAAATATATCATTGGGAATCCAACATAATATTATACAATTTTGTTTTTTACTGCAAGTCAAAATTCACATGGAATATATTTGTTTCGAGGGCTTCTATCTAGCACATGAATAAAAAATCTGTGAAATACCTTTTATACCTCGTTGCCATTATGTGTAAAGAGGGGGTAAAATTTTGTTTTTTACTATTACTACAAAATGAGTCAATCGGGTTAGTGGCGGATTTTATATCGCATTATAATGAAGCATACCCAATCAATTCAGAAATGTCAGGACTCCACACATTGTAACAATCATTTGACGATTTACATCCATCCTCCTCTACCGAAACCAATATGCGATTTGTATCCAATTTACTACAATTGTCATTGTAACAAACCTAAGCATTTAAAAATAAAAAGATCTTTGTATAAGGACCATTCGAATTCCATAATCATCACCATCACTATTTATCTAACATGCTGTAACCATTCACATTCCACAATCATCATCATTTCTAATTATCTAACATGATGTGACCATTCACATTCCAGAATCATCATCATTGCTAATTATCTAACATGCTGTAACCATCAATGTTCCACAACTATCACCATTGCTATTTAGAGAAGGGGGCATGCGAATAGAATCATGAAGGACAGAAGATGAAAATACGTCAAAGGTATATACAAAAGAGAATACATCATGAAACAAATAGAGACAAAATATACGTGGTTCACCCAATCCATGGGTTATGTCCACCAAACGGTCACATTTGTGACATTTATTTTATTAGAAGTTACAATCTACGACAACTCTATCCCCATACAATTTTCTTATTACATCACATGCTACTCCTCATAGAGTGTTTCTAGCTTGAAATAAATTTACTATTTCTATGATCATATTTCGCTCCAGAGAACATCTTCAAAGTAAGTTAGGTTTTAACCTGAATCCATAGGACCATTAGTAACCCCAACCCAAATTTAGACATATCCAATCGCATCGATTGGGTCCATACAATTACATAGTCAGAAGGTTAATATAGTTAGTTTTTTTTCATACACATATATTGCTAACTTAAGTAAAGAGACCCAAGGAACAGTACCTCGAGCACGGCTAGGAAGGATCCATAAAACATATTAACCTATTCCAACAGCTATGTCGTAGTCATTGTTAAAGTCACCTCAAGGCTTATAAACAGGAGTAATAGAGGGCTTCTTATCTTGGCCAGCTAAAAACTAAGTCATATGGTTTTTTTCCATAGGCTCAGATCTACAGACTATTTTAGTAGGCTCAGATCTATAGAATGCAGGTAGGCACAAAATTTACACTTATGAACTTGTAGTATTATACCCCATAATAAGATCTAATTCTATTTTAATTCGCTTATAAGAAAAATCAAATGTATGCACATAGGGGTCGCTCTATTTTTAATTTGCTTATCAGAAAATCAAATGTATGCACATAGGGGTCACTGGGTATTTTCCTTGAAAAGTAACCAAAAGAATTGACCTTCAGCAAACCAAAACCTACAGTGATCAGGGCGTCCACTCAAACTTTGAACGGCGCAAAATAGTCTTGTAGATAGTTTTCATGGCACCGACCATAATTTTAAAGGCTTGGGTTCCATACCTACAAAGTGATGAGCAATAAAATAATCCAGGAAGGCCAGAGTGTCTGTACTTGTCCCACCTTGATAGATTACATACGTATAGAAAATCTATAAGGTCGTAGAGGATCATAGCTCTTAAACTTATGAAGTTTATCTTCAGTCAAAAGAATAATACTGTTTGAATGCTAATGGCCTCAATATTGCGTTCCTATTTAGGGACAAACTCCTTCCTGGAGAGGCAAGAGATATTGCATCCATGATGAAGGATGGATGCCTTTCTAAATGCAGACGCTAGATCCAATGTGGACGTTGGATAAAGCCCCAATCCCAGAACAGTAGAAAAAAAATAGGCATTGTAAGACATAGCAAATAGACCTATAAATCAAGTCCCCTCGATTCCAAGATTTACAAGACATATCAGGGATTTATTCAAAAATAAAACGTATAAGAAGTCACAGGTAGAGGACCTATGGGATTTGACTGGATCCACTTCCACCACGCTAGAATGATCACTGCCTTCGCATACCAATCGAAACACAAAATCCAAATCCATATTGCATGACTTGGAATCATAGGTTTAAGAATTTACATACCACGTAAATCGTAGAGCTTTACAACACAGAACTGCAGGGCAACAACGCCAATCCTCCAGATCTAGGTTCCAAGTTCCACTGAGTGAACTACATAGCCAGAGATGTACCCTTTTAATGCATATACACAGAGTCCGATGCAGACCCCGAAGAGCCTTCACCCATCAACCACGTTCTGGGTATATTTAACCCCTAGCCTTGTCATTTACATAACCTTCACAAAGTGAGGAGAATACCAGGTTCTCACTCCCTTACCCCCCCCTCAACTGCTTTCCCCAGTGAGTTTATATTTGTAAAAACATATTCCCCTACGAGAATAATGAAATAAGTATCTCCCTAAAGTCGCTCTTCGATGAAGGAAATAATAATTATTTCCCTTTGTTCCCTCTTCTCACGAAGGAAAGAAATAACTCTCTCCCTTTATTCCCTCCATTCGGCATCTTCTTAAAGGAAGATTCTTTTTTTTTCTTATTTAAGGAAATGGCCAACAAACCCCCATGTTTACTTTCCAAAAAAGAACACCTTTCTCGAGGGCAACTAAAGAAAATCAGGCAATGATTGACGCAGAGGAATCAATCTATTTTTTAGAAACTTTCACTTATGAGAATAAATCAAATTATAAATTGTGTCCCTTATTTGATGCCTCCCCCCTCCTTTTTAAATGATTTTCTTAAATCCTTCTTTCAAAATTCAAGAATACAAACTAACACTTTTTTTGTAGTAAGGAAATGATCTTATGTGTTATTTTAGACTTCTTGGATCCCCAAGATCACTAGCTCGCATGCATTGAGTTTATCTATAACTTATAGGCTTGAGTAGAATTATTCCTTAGAGAAAATGGGATCTGCTGATATCGAGCTATTGTTTCTATTTAACATTCTAAATTGATGGGTATGGCATATATTAACCATTGCATTCGTCTAATAAGAGTTTTCTCTTTTCAAGGTATAACATTTACTAATATATGGCAGCATATATTAGTCGAGGTAACTTGTATATCACTTTTTAAAGTTAAATGAGATACGCTGATAGAAATCTATTATGACATCCTCATCTCTAATTTCTAGGATGACCACCCACATATCCTTTAACAAATAAATCCCTAGGTTGTTCCTTGTTTGTTAAGTCGTGGTTAAAGTAATCGACTTTATAATTTTAAATTAACCGAGCTATTATTTTATAGTTGGAGTTGTTGTGTCTTAGTTTGGGTAATTATGGTGAAAGTAGAGCTTGAATATTACCCCTAGCACCACCATATCTAAGATGGTATTTACGACTATGACATCTAAATATCTCCCAAAACATCCGCTTTTATTCCGAATGGGTTTAGCCGCCTATCCTTAAGTTGCGTCAGAGTCTTCTGTCTCCTAAGTTTACCCCTTAGATAATTTTACTCGTACAGGTTTCCAGGTCTTGCTTCTGGTGGGGCCTTGGCCTTGGGCTCCTAACCATAACAATTACAGTAAACATTTTCACAATTGCAAATTTGCTTAGGGGTGTATAGGAGGGACATTACATCCTTCCCCCCTAAAATTAACACCGTCCTCGGTGTTCTTGTCCTTCAACAATTTTCCTTCCTTCTTTTTTTTTTGATTCATCCTTGCTTTGCTTTGTATTTCTTGTCATGATCCTGAAGACTTTTTCCTCAACCTCGCAAGGTGCTATTTGTTCAGGACCGGTAGTTTCTTATAACACAATTTAGGTCTTCCAAAATTGATTTAGTACAACATGTACAAAATAATAATTCAACTTGACTTATGCCATAGATCCCTTTTGCATTTTAATAATCTGGAATTTATTCATCCATAAAATATACTACCCTTTGGATGTTGGTTTTATCTCCAACTTTTGGATAGTCATGTCGGCCTCGACCTAAGGAAATCCCTTCCTCACATTACCCATTCAACATGTAACATGTTTTACGTTCATTTTGTTTTCCAAACTCTCCCTTGAGTTTTATTTTCCATTCATGTGTGGAATTATGACAATTTCTGAGGTTACTCTCCCTTTTAACCACTAGTTAAAAGTTTTCCCCTCGGTGACATCAAACAGCATCCTGTCTTCTAGATGTCCAATTTTTCCTAGGTCTTTTTGCCACACCATATGGCTAACACCAATGTGCTCACATGGCAATCGCTTGCCTAACACCATTTTGCTCCTACAGCATATATGCCTAACACCAAGGTGCTCACATGGCAATCACTTGCCTAACACCATGGTGCTCCCGCAGCATTCTTGTTCGTATTTAGTATAGATTCCAACTTTCACTATTCATATCACACACTCCTTGGTTCTTAGCATGACTTTACTGTCATTGTCCTGATTCGTGAGTCGGCTACATGGTTAGTCAAAACATCTATTGATAAGCATAATTTTCATTCATTTAATCAACATTTCCTAAGTTGTAGTGATTGTACCCTTACCATCATTCATGGTTCACACAATATTATAATTCATACAGGATAGAACACCACTTATTTACAAGTGGATTTAGAATTCATGTCTCACGTTGATCATGAGATGGTAAGAATCATCGTAAAACCCTGAAATGTCAGTACATAACACCACAATCCACAGTTAAACCTTGGTTCAAAGAAACCTTGAAATACAAAATTTATAATAAGATAATAAAATAAAAACAACACTCTTTCTTGAGTGGTTTAGCTTCCTTATTTAATCCAACGAATTTTTGAGACAAATATTCCATTTCAGCTGGTGGTGTCTCATGCATACCCTGCAAGTTAGTCCATAACATTATACGTCATTCATTCACTTATCATTTTCAAATGTTTAATAGCAATTTCCCAACATGCGGACTTTAGATCTGCAATTCAATCATTAAGGCAAAGATTTTAAATATCCAAACTATAATGATTTTAAATTAAATATCTTACTCTATCCTTTGGCAAAAAATGACTCAGCTAACAAAATCATTCAGAAATGATATTTCCCATTCGGGTCCATTCAACTAGATCACGTGTTAAGAACATGCATCATATAAATCCCATCAAAGTTTTTTAGATATACCCCAACCCCAAATCAATGCATTAGCGGAATTTCGACTCCTTGACACGTTATTAGACTTATGACAAGTATGATGTCTTTCCAACAATTTCAAGGGCAGTGTTCATTAGATCTATTCAATCCAACACAATGCGTTACAGAGATTGGGCATCAACCATTATTATTTCCTAAACATATAAATCATAACTAAAATGCGGTACCAAATTCGTACACTTTGATCAAAAAATATTTTCAAGCATCAAATCTAGATATGACTTGGATGGGAGGACATCAAACAATCAATACATATGTAATATTGTAAATCATTATTAACAACTGACCAATTGTAGCGATCTAGTCACCACAGCAGATAGTAATTTAAAATTTTAATTTATAACTGTCAACCTCCCCCTGTGAGTAACACCTACACATATGAAATAGATTCATCAACAACTGTTGATAAGTAGTTAACATTAATTTTCTATGAATTTATTGTTACACATAGGTTTAAAAACTAAATAACATTCATTTCTCTCCTCATTTACTTATTAGGTGTATCAACTGACCATTAGGTTTATTAGTTCATGATAGTCAGACTAGAAACATAACTTTTCCTTATGACATATGAACTTAGGACCCAAAGTCGTATGCTAGTTAGGAGCATACATTCTCGATGTAATAAATTTTTTCTTTATGCACAACCATCGTGTACCTGACACTTATAGTCTTTTGGTAATCACACTGTGTCCATACACTCTATCACATGATTACATTTTTGTACGAGTTACTTTTTTCCCTGCATATTTCCATTGCTGATATTGTTCGTAACTCATACCCATTTTCTCATAGTAATGATATATTCTTCGTACATAAGACAATACACATGTCAATAAGATCTAACCGGGTTCCTTTTTTAAGGCAGCTACTTTGGTTTGACAATATTAAACATCCCCAGATTTCCATGAAGTTATTGTGATCTACGCATTTCACATGTCCTGTTCATTAAGTGAGAAATTTATTTTCTTACAAAAATAAAATGCAGTTATAGAAAGCTTTCTCGGTTATATAGTTAGTCCAAGTCAATAAGACTAATTCAGCTTTTATCAATAGGTGGTCCAATTATAGTTTATTCCACACATAGTTTCCTATTATATCGATCCATTTCTACTTATAATACTACCCATAGTTTATACTAGAGGAGGTTTATAGATTTGTAACAAAAATCCAAAATCAGACTGGTATATTTAGTGTCCAAAATAAATCGTTCTAACTTTCCAATGTATACTTTGCATAACCAAAGTCATTTATTATATGTTGCATTGTATCCCTAAACTAGTAAGTTTCTTTTCAAGGAGGCTTGCCATTATTACGCAAAAACAAAAGTGTTATTTCTTACCATTTAAGTAGACACTCTTTTGTTAATAACATATTAAAATCACTTTATAATTTGCAGCACAATTCCTATTTGATCAATGTTAGCATTATTGACATATTCTTCCCCACTCACTTAATAAACATAACCAACCTTTAACGAGGCACAGTTCCCCTTTAGTAGGATACCACGTATTTTTGTCAAGTAACATCCTTACTGGTCACTTTCGAGCATCAAAGATGGGTCATCAGCTTAATAAAGAATCATTGTCTTTTACTAATCGTATACATATTTCAATTTGGTTATAATCTCTACAAACACACACACACACACACACACACACACACACACACACACACATATATATGTTTGCATCTATATTATTCCCTCATGTTTCAAAAATAAAAGAAATAAGCCTTATTCATACTTTTAGTATCCTATAACAATTTTATCATGAGCATTGTGCATATATCAATTTTCCTAAGACCCTCTTTTATACCTTTTAGTTGATTCTCCACTCAAACCATGAAAAGCATTTATCTCATTTGATATGACCAGACCGTCAGTCGAGTCTGAGCATAATCTCCATCTATTGATTGAAAAGGACTTCGATCCCATCAATTCTTCTTTTCTGAAAACCATTTTTGGTTATTTTATTTTCATATTTATAATATAAAGGAAACAAGGGAAAGAAACAAAACTAGTTTACTTTACACTCGGCCCATGTAGGTCCAAGTGCTTCAACTTGGGCTCTGATACCATATGTGAAATACCTGTTATACCTCATTGCCATTATGTGTAAAGAGGGGGTAAATTTTTTTTTTTTGCTGTTACTACAAAATGAGTCAATCGGTTTAGTGGCATATTTTATATGGCATTATAATGAAGCATACCCAATCAATTCAGAAATGTCAATACTCCACACGTTGTAGCAATCATTTGACAATTTACATCCATCCTCGTCTACCGAAACCAATATGCGATTTGTATAAAATTTACTACAATTGCCAGTGTAACAAACCTAAGCATTTAAAAATTAAAAGATCTTTGTATAGGGACCATTCGAATTCCATGAAGTTATTGTGATCTACGCATTTCACATGTCCTGTTCATTAAGTGAGAAATTTATATTTTTACAAAAATAAAATGCAGTTATAGAAAGCTTTCTCAGTTATATAGTTAGTCCAAGTCAATAAGACTAATTCAACTTTTATCAATAGGTGGTCCAATTATAGTTTATTCCACACATAGTTTCCTATTATATCGATCCATTTCTACTTATACTACCCATAGTTTATACTAGAGGAGGTTTGTAGATTTGTAACAAAAATCCAAAATCAGACTCGTATATTTAGTGTCCAAAATAAATTGTTCTAACTTTCCAATGCATACTTTGCATAACCAAAGTCATTTATTATATGTTGCATTGTATCCCTAAACTAGTAAGTTTCTTGTCAAGGAGGCTTGCCATTATTACGCAGAAACAAAAGTGTTATTTCTTACCATTTAAGTAGACACTCTTTTGTTAATAACATATTAAAATCACTTTATAATTTGCAGCACAATTCCTATTTGATCAATGTTAGCAGTATTGACATATTCTTCCCCACTCACTTAATAAACATAACCAACCTTTAACGAGGCACAGTTCCCCTTTAGTAGGATACCATGTATTTTTGTCAAGTAACATCCTTACTGGTCACTTTCGAGCATCGAAGATGGGTCATCAGCTTAATAAAGAATCATTGTCTTTTACTAATCGTATACATATTTCAATTTGGTTATAATCTCTACATATATATATATATATATATATATGTTTGCATCTATATTATTCCCTCATGTTTCAAAAATAAAAGAAATAAGCCTTATGCATATTATTAGTATGCTATAACAATTTTATCCTGAGCATTGTGCATATATCAATTTTCCTAAGACCTTCTTTCATACCTTTTAGTTGATTCTCCACTGAAACCATGAAAAGCATTTATCTCATTTGATATGACCAGACCGTCAGTCGAGTTTGAGCATAATCTCCATCTATTGATTGAAAAGGACTTTGATCCCATCAATTCTTCTTTTCTGAAAACCGTTTTTGCTTAGTTTATTTTCATATTTATAATATAAAGGAAACAAGGGAAAGAAACAAAACTAGTTTACTTTACGCTCGGCCCATGTAGGTCCAAGTGCTTCAACTTGGGGTCTGATACCATATGTGAAATACCTGTTATACCTCGTTGCCATTATGTGTAAAGAGGGGGTAAAATTTTGTTTTTTGATGTTACTACAAAATGAGTCAATCGGGTTAGTGGCATATTTTATAAGGCATTATAATGAAGCATACCCAATCAATTCAGAAATGTCAAGACTCCACACGTTGTAGCAATCATTTGACAATTTACATCCATCCTCGTCTATCGAAACCAATATGCGATTTGTATCCAATTTACTACAATTGCCACTGTAACAAACCTAAGCATTTAAAAATAAAAAGATCTTTGTATAGGGACCATTCGAATTCCATGAAGTTATTGTGATCTACGCATTTCACATGTCCTGTTCATTAAGTGAGAAATTTATTTTTTTACAAAAATAAAATGCAGTTATAGAAAGCTTTCTCGATTTTATAGTTAGTCCAAGTCAATAAGACTAAGTCAGCTTTTATCAATAGGTGGTCCAATTATAGTTTATTCCACACATAGTTTCCTATTATATCGATCCATTTCTACTTATACTACCCATAGTTTATACTAGAGGAGGTTTATAGATTTGTAACAAAAATTCAAAATCAGATTGGTATATTTAGTGTCCAAAATAAATCGTTCTAACTTTCCAATGCATACTTTGCATAACCAAATTCATTTATTATATGTTGCATTGTAGCCCTAAACTAGTAAGTTTCTTGTCAAGGAGGCTTGCCATTATTACGCAAAAACAAAAGTGTTATTTCTTACCATTTAAGTAGACACTCTTTTGTTAATAACATATTAAAATCACTTTATAATTTGCAGCACAATTCCTATTTGATCAATGTTAGCAGGACTGACATATTCTTCCCCACTCACTTAATAAACATAACCAACCTTTAATGAGGCACAGTTCCCCTTTAGTAGAATACCACGTATTTTTGTCAAGTAACATCCTTACTCGTCACTTTCGAGCATCGAAGATGGGTCATCAGCTTAATAAAGAATCATTGTCTTTTACTAATCGTATACATATTTCAATTTTGTTATAATATATATATATATGTGTGTGTGTGTGTGTGTGTGTATGTGTGTGTGTGTGTGTGTGTGTGTGTGTGTGTGTTTGCATCTATATTATTCCCTCATGTTTCAAAAATAAAAGAAATAAGCCTTATGCATACTATTAGTATGCTATAACAATTTTATCCTGAGCATTGTGCATATATAAATTTTCCTAAGACCCTCTTTCATACCTTTTAGTTGATTCTCCACTCAAACCATGAAAAGCATTTATCTAATTTGATATGACCAGACCGTCAGTCGAGTCTGAGCATAATCTCCATCTATTGATTGAAAAGGACTTCTATCCCATCAATTCTTCTTTTCTGAAAACCATTTTTGGTTAGTTTATTTTCATATTTATAATATAAAGGAAACAAGGGAAAGAAACAAAACTAGTTTACTTTACGCGCGGCCCATCTAGGTCCAAGTGCTTCAACTTGGGCTCTGATACCATATGTGAAATACCTGTTATACCTCGTTGCCATTATGTGTAAAGACGGGGTAAAATTTTGTTTTTTGCTGTTACTACAAAATGAGTCAATCGAGTTAGTGGCATATTTTATATGGCATTATAATGAAGCATACCCAATCAATTCAGAAATGTCAAGACTCCACACGTTGTAGCAATCATTTGACAATTTACATCCATCCTCGTCTACCGAAACCAATATGCAATTAGTATCCAATTTACTACAATTGCCACTGTAACAAACCTAAGCATTTAAAAATAAAAAGATCTTTGTATAGGGACCATTCGAATTCCATGAAGTTATTGTGATCTACACATTTCACATGTCCTTTTCATTAAGTGAGAAATTTATTTTTTTACAAAAATAAAATGCAGTTATAGAAAGCTTTCTCGGTTATATAGTTAGTCCAAGTCAATAAGACTAATTCAGCTTTTATCAATAGGTGGTCCAATTATAGTTTATTCCACACATAGTTTCCTATTATATCGATCCATTTCTACTTATACTACCCATGGTTTATACTAGAGGAGGTTTATAGATTTGTAACAAAAATCCAAAATCAGACTGGTATATTTAGTGTCCAAAATAAATTGTTCTAACTTTCCAATGCATACTTTGCATAACCAAAGTCATTTATTATATGTTGCATTGTAGCCCTAAACTAGTAAGTTTCTTATCAAGGAGGCTTGCCATTATTACACAAAAACAAAAGTGTTATTTCTTACCATTTAAGTAGACACTCTTTTGTTAATAACATATTAAAATCACTTTATAATTTGTAGCACAATTCCTATTTGATCAATATTAGCAGTATTGACATATTCTTCCCCACTCACTTAATAAACATAACCAACCTTTAACGAGGCACAATTCCCCTTTAGTAGGATACCACATATTTTTGTCTAGTAACATCCTTACTGGTCACTTTCAACCATCGAACATGGGTCATCAGCTTAATAAAGAATCATTGTCTTTTACTAATCGTATACATATTTCAATTTGGTTATAATCTCTACATATATATATGTTTGCATCTATATTATTCCCTCATGTTTCAAAAATAAAAGAAATAAGCCTTTTTATCTCATTTGATATGACCACACCGTTAGTCGAGTCTGAGCATAATCTCCATCTATTGATTGAAAAGGACTTCAATCCCATCAATTCTTCTTTTCTGAAAACCATTTTTGCTTAGTTTATTTTCATATTTATAATATAAAGGAAACAAGGGAAAGAAACAAAACTAGTTTACTTTACGCTCGTCCCATGTAGGTCCAAGTGCTTCAACTTGGGCTCTGATACCATATGTGAAATACCTGTTATACCTCATTGCCATTATGTGTAAAGAGGGGGTAAAATTTTGTTTTTTGCTGTTACTACAAAATGAGTCAATCGGGTTAGTGGCAGATTTTATATGGCATTATAATGAAGCATACCCAATAAATTCAGAAATGTCAAGACTCCACACATTGTAACAATCATTTGACAATTTACATCCATCCTCATCTACCGAAACCAATATGCGATTTGTATCCAATTTACTACAATTTCCACTGTAACAAACCTAAGCATTTAAAAATAAAAAGATCTTTGTATAGGGACCATTCGAAATCCATAATCATCACCATCACTATTTATCTAACATGCTGTAACCATTCACATTCCACAATCATCATCATTGCTAATTATCTAACATGCTGTAACCATTCACATTCCACAATCATCATCATTGCTAATTATCTAACATGTTGTAACCATTCGCGTTCCACAATTATCACCATTTCTATTTAGAGAAGGGAGCATGCGAATAAAATCATGAAGGACAGAATATGAAAATACGTCAAAAGTATATACAAAAGAGAATACATCATAAAACAAACAGAGACAAAATATACGTGGTTCACCCAATCCATGGGTTACGTCCACCAAACGGTCACATTTGTGACATTTATTTTATTAGAAGTTACAATCTGCGACAACTCTATCGCCATACAATTTTCTTATTACATCACATGCTACTCCTCATAGGGTGTTTCTAGCTTGAAATACATTTACTATTTCTATGATCATATTTCGCTCCATAGAACATCTTCAAAGTAAGTTATGTTTTAACATGAATCCATAGGACCATTAGCAACCCCAACCCAAAGCTAGACATATCGAGTGACATCCATTGGGTCCATACAATTACATAGTCAGAAGGTTAATATAGTCAGTCTTTTTTCATACACCTATATTGCTAACTTAAGTAAAGAGACCCAAGGAACAGTACCTTGATCACAGCTAGGAAGGATCCATAAAACATATTAACCTATTCCAACAGCTACGTCGTAGTCATTGTTAAAGTCACCTCAAGGCTTATAAACTGGAGTAATAGAGGGTTTCTTATCTCGGCTAGCTAAAAACTGAGTCATATGGCTGTTTTCCATAGGCTCGGATCTACAGACTATTTCAATAGGCTTAGATCTATAAAATGCACGTAGGCACAAAATTTACACTTATGAACCTGTAGTCTTATACCCCATAATAATATCTAATTCTATTTTAATTTGCTTATAAGAAAAATCAAATGTATGCACATAGGGGTCGCTCTATTTTTAATTTGCTTATCAGAAAATCAAATGTATTCACATAGGGGTCGCTGGGTATATTCCTTCAAAAGTAACCGAAAGAACTGACCTTCAACAAACCAAACCCTACAGCAAGTAGGGTGTCCACTCAAACTTTGAAGGGTGTAAAAAAGTCCTGTAGACAGTTTTCATGGCGCTGAACATAATTTTAAAGGCTTGGGTTCCATACCTACAAAGTGATGAGCAATGAAATAATCCAGGAAGGCCAGAGTGTCTGTACTTGTCTCGCCTTGATAGATTACATACGTATAGAAAATCTATAAGGTCGTAGAGGATCATAGCTCTTAAACTTATGAAGTTTATCTTCAGTCAAAAGAATAATACTATTTGAATACTAATGGCCTCAATACTGCATTCCTATTTAGGGACAAACTCCTTCCCAGAGAGGCAAGAGACATTGCATCCATGATGAAGGATGGATGTCTTTCTAAATGTAGACGCCAGATCCAATGTGGACGTTGGATCAAGCCCCAATCCCAGAATAGTAGAAAAAAAACAGACATTGTAAGACATAGCAAATAGACCTATAAATCCAGTCCCCTCGATTCCAAGATTTACAAGACATATCACGGATTTATTCAAAAGGAAAACGTATAAGAAGTCGCACGCAGAGGACCTATGGGATTTGACCGGATCCACTTCCACCAGCTGCCTTGGCATACCAATCGAAACACAAAATTTGAATCCATATTGCATGACTTGGAATCATAGGTTTAATAATTTATGTAACATCCCTCTCCTACCCTAGATATTTTGTGGTTATGAATATCTATTGTACTTGTTTTTGGTGTGGAGCTCAAGGCCAAGGCCCCACCAGAAACAAAACCTTCTAGCTTATATAAATTTAAAATGACCTAAGTAGAAAAATTATGAAACAGAAGACAGTGACACCATTCGACAGGGGGATAACCCAAGCCTACAAGGACTAAAATGGTTAGGGAGTCGCATCGATACCATAACCATTATGTCTCACTTTGATTATGAGGGTAATTAGTGAAGGGATTCCTACCTAACAAAGGGAAAATACTTATCCCGACCAAGAAACCTTAAGTACCTAACCTTAAAGTGATTAACTCTGATAGAACAAGTTGCAACCCTCTCAAAAACAAGGACATTAATGAGTTAAGGAATTTATGAAGATAATACATATATATATATATATATATATATATATAAAGTGGTGATGGGGAAAACGCTTGATTTGAGGGCATAATCCGTAGATTATTGCACACCCCATTAGAGGTGTTGTGGTATATATATGTGTCCTCATACAAGTAAATGAAAAGTGATATTAGTCCACCCAACTAAGAATATGGGGTTTAGTCGAGTAATGGGTTGTTCCTTCCAGAGGATCAACCAACAACCTAAGCCCTAGGTGTCGGCATAAGTTGGAATAAGTCAAGATCAAGATGATCCTTGGGTTAACCAGTACCATGCCATATGACCCTATGGCCGGAGTCTACGTTCTCTTCCCTTCCAAGATGGAGAAGAAGGTATTTCTTACTCAAGAAGGGGAGTGACTTACGACTAAAGGTTTTTTTTCATGTATAAAGGTTGCTTCCGTAATAATTATAAGGATCCCTTATAAAGACAAAAAAAAAACAATTGGAGAAAATGAAGATAATCCTAAATTCGTAGGAACCATACTTTATAAAGCAACAACAGAATACATAAGATGGGATAGGCCTCCTTTCTATGACAAGTGAGAGATCATGATAGTTACCTCTCTATATACAAAATCCTTTAACCGTTTTATTGAATTAAAATAAGTACTTAATTATCTGTAAGAAAAAGACCAGTTTCGGCTGAACTTATGCCTCCAAATTAATTCCTTAACGGCGAATTTAGGGCGGACAGGTCTCGGCAAAACTAGTGGAAAATTTTCTTCCATGATTTATGGGACTCCTGGTGCACCGTAGGGTGAAGTAGACCGTTTCACCTTTGATTATTAATAGTTTTCAAACCCTTCGAAAGGGTCAGTGAGGACCTCCAAAGTCTATGGTTCTGCTTATCGAATGGTCCCTCTCAAACCTTTCATGCCGCAAAAGCCTGTAGGGAAGCTACGGATGCCTCTCAGCTCAGATTGTATTCCATAGGAATTACGACCAGGAAGGATCATGTGCCAACCAGATCATAACTACCAGATATCTGTAAGTATTTCTACCTTCTAAAATACGTTGCGGTTTGATTTGAAAGGATACCTTCACACACTCAGTAAGCGTTGGCTCGAATGCACCTGACCTAGATTATAGATCTGGAACAATGGTGTGTCCCTTTTTTTTTAACTGCTATGAGTTGGGTTTGCTTATAGAAAACTAGACGATATATACTAACTGAAACCCGTGTGAGTCCTTTGTTCTTCAAAATTGATATATCTTTTTTAATTCGGTCGGCATTAGGATGAATTACTGCATTCAATCCGAATGGATCTCACTGCCTCCTTTAAAACTATTACATTTTTAATGTCTGCATTCAAACCAAATGGAGCTTGCGGCCTCCTTTTAAACCAGTTTCATTTTTAAGGTCTGTCCAAATTAGAGCTCGCAGCCTCCTTCTAAAATGGTTACATTTTTTTAATATCTGTCCGAGTAGGGCTTGCGACCTCCTTTTAAACCGGTTACATTTAAAGAAAAGAACATCACGGCCTTAGGTTAAGAACGTCTGCGCGTGGAGAAGTTCGCTTCCTTCCAGATAGAAAGGCTTGCGTATGGATATGATTGAAGGGTTAGCTTCGGTCATAGTTTTCAAGATCGCTGGCATAGACTGGTGGCTACGACGGATTTCAAATCTGTAGTGAGCTTTTGATATTTTAATGCCAGCGTTTTCGTGGATAGACCTAGACTTACCATGATAAGAGCTGACCTGGGATCACAATTCCCAGTATCAGTTTCAGACATACCATTCAAAGCTATGCATTCTCCCTTTCAGCGTATATGTGTTTGGTGCTTATAGCTTCCATGAGTATGGAAAATCGTTATGTATACACTCCAATCGCATGGATTGGTTTTTCTTGCCTTTAATTAAACCTAGGCCAAGTATTTTATTTCTCTGATGGACTATAGCAGGTAAATACTATGCTATCCTACAACGTATTTCTGGAATCATCTATTACATTTTTAATAACAGCCTTCCAAACAAATTACGGGTGTGACCATAAACTGTAAAGTGCATTACCTCTAGTTTATTTTGGTTCTTAGAAGTTTGGCTAAATTGATGGACCAGCAAGAAGGGCACACATAACTATAGTGTAGTTTTGTTAATGACAGTTAAGCGAATGATGGCTTGTTAGCCTTGTTGTCTCTCTTTACTTTAGTACCCCATCTCAGAGCACTACCTTGTCAAGAATAAAGGAGTAAGTTTCGAAGTTAGTACCATGGATAATTTTAGGTCTCCATCTAAATTTTGGTTAATTAAAGTTGGACAACTAGCCATGCCTCCTTTTCATGCCATATTGGGGGTGGATTTAGAGTTTCACTTGGGGTTATTTAAGTTAAGATACCTGGAGCTGTTTTAATATATTAATCTCAAAAGGGGAAGGGGATTTTCAATAAGGTTTTATTAGAAATTTTCTTTTGTTCTCTATGAGAGATATTGTGGAAAATGATGCAGTACTGGAATTGTAGCTTGTAACTTTCTGTTGAATAAGTTAAAATAATTATAAGGAGTTTGGTGGACGTAATCCCTGGTTTGGGGTGAACCACCTACATCGTTGTGTTTTCCTATTTTGTGTTCCATGAGTTTATTTATTTTCATGTATCGCATCATGTGTCCAAAGTGCCGTCATTTGAGTTATTACTGCATGCTGAATCATATTATTCATTATGTAAGTTATTACTCCATGGAGAATCATATTGTTCATTCTGCACACTAAGCTATTTAAAGCACTATAGAAATGAATGTCTAACAATAGTATGTTTTCTAAGACATTGCATCAGTATGATTGGTGTACTATTGGGTTTGAGAAGGTGAATGTATGAAATTAAAACAAATGAAAGTGTGCCCGCCATGTTCCATCTAATTAAGAAATAACAAAATATGACAGTTTCTATGTTGAAAGGCTACGCCATGTAAACTTAAATCTTATTGCTAGG
>LPNX010038619.1:143443-153887 GCA_001517045.1 Pseudotsuga menziesii | reverse complement strand
TATATATCTGTGTGTGTGTGTGTGTGTGTGTGTGTGTGTACTGTCATAAGTTATCAATAAAGCTGCAAATGCATAGCAAGATTGAATACGATAGTGGGATGTTCTTGTAGTAGAACAAGGAAGGTATGAATGGTTTTCCCTTGGAAAGATTCTCTAGTACCTAAGTGATATATTACTATTCGATGATTACAATAAGCACACAGCCTCACAACATGACGATTGATATTTTGATAAATATGAGACAACTTGTTTATATGTATAATAAAGGTCTTAATTATCCCTAAAGTATTTGTAAATATTAATGAGAGGGGTTGCAAGGAATAAAGTTTCACCTTGTTGATTCATTAAGTTAGGGAACTAACCTACTTGTTTTTTTGTGGGTATAAGGCCATTCATCGATATTTTTAAAAGATGAGTGTCCAAAAGGAAATTGTTTGCAATCAGAAGGAAGATGAGTTTATTACATTATTCTTGGTTAGTGAACAACTAAATACGTGTGAATAAGTGTTATGCTTTTGTCTATGTTGGAATGAACCAAGGGGAAAACATAGGTAAGTACTTAAGCATAGGGTGGTGGATGATCTTACAACCACCTATGCAAGATATATATGCATAAGCTGATTTTATTAAGGAAAAGCTTAACATTAAGTTATAACTTAGCATGTCATGCAAATTTAGTTAATTAAAATTCAAAGGAAATATTTTCCCCATTTTGTTTCACGATTTAAGTTGATGATTTATAGGGACGTTACAATTTACATACCATGCAAATCGCAGAGCTTTACAATGTGCCAATCCTCCAAATCTAGGTTCCAAGTTGCACTGAGTGAAATACATAGCCAGAGCTGTACCCTTTTAATGCATATACACAGAGTCCGATGCAAACCCCGAAGAGCCTTCACCCATCAACCACGTTCTGGGTAGATTTAACCCCTCGCCTTGTCATTTACATAACCTTCACGAAGTGAGGAGAAGACCAGGTTCTCACTCCCTCGTCCCCCCCTCAACTGCTTTCCCCAGTGAGTTTAAATTTGCAAAAACATATTCCCCTATGAGAATAATGAAATAAGTATCTCCCTAAAATCGCTCTTCGACGAAGGAAATAATAATTATTTCCCTTTGTTCCCTCTTCTCACAAAGGAAAGAAATAACTCTCTCCCTTTATTCCCTCCATTCAACATCTTCTTAAAGGAAGATTCCTTTTTTTCTCTTATTTAAGGAAATGGCCAACAAACCCCCATGTTTACTTTCCAAAAAAGAACACCTTTCTCAAGGGCAACTAAAGAAAATCAGGCAATGATTGATGCAGAGGAATCAATATATTTTTTAGAAACTTTCACTTATGAGAATAAATCAAATTATAAATCGTGTCCCTTATTTCATGCCTTCCCCCTCCTTTTTAAACGATTTTCTTAAATCCTTCTTTCAAAATTCAAGAATATGGACTAACAATTTTTTTGTAGTAAGGAAATTATCTTATGTCTTATTTTAGACTTCTTGGATCCCCAAGATCACTAGCTCGCATGCATTGAGTTTATCTATAACTTATAGGCTTGAGTATAATTATTCCTTAGAGAAAATGGGATCTGCTGATATCGAGCTATTGTTTCTATTTAACATTGTAAATTGATGGGTATGGCATATATTAACCATTGCATTTGTCTAATAAGAGTTTTCTCTTTTCAAGGTATAACATTTGGTAATAAATGGCAGCATATATTAGTTGAGGTAACTTGTATATCACTATTTAAAGTTAAATGAGATATGCTGATAGAAATCTATTATGACATCCTCGTCTCTAATTTCTAGGATGACCACCCACATAGCCTTTTAACAAATAAATCCCTAGGTTGTTCCCCGTTTGTTAAGTCGTGGTTAAAGTAATCGACTTTATAATTTTAAATTAACCAGGCTATTATTTCATAGTTGAAATTGTTGTGTCTTAGTTTAGGTAATTACGGTGAAAGCAGAGCTAGAACCTTACCCCTGGCACCACCATATCTAAGATGGTATTTACGACTATGACATCTAAATATCTCCCAAAACATCTGCTTTTAGTCCGAGTGGGTTTAGCCGCCTATCATTAAGTTGCGTCAGAGTCTTAAGTCTCCTGATTTTACCCCTTAGATAATTTTACTCGTACAGGTTTCCCAGTCTTGCTTCTGGTGGGGCCTTGGCCTTGGGCTCCTAACCATAGCAATTACAGTAAACATTTTCACAATTGCAAATTTACTTAGGGGGGTATAGGATGGACATTACAAAATCAGGTCTTCATTGCCAAATTTGGTCAAAAAGTGTTACCTACCTTCATGGAATCACCCTACTAGCACAACATTAGATGAAGATATAGAACTGAAATATGAATATTTCATTAGCAATATGGTTCAAGATCCATACACATCATTTATTTGCACACCAATCGTCTATTTGAATGAAACACAAATACAACGACTATTATATCATAATTCCTACCTACCTCTCCTTTTACATATACAAGAATCCTTATATAGAAGGTACATGATCTATAGATGATGTGGAAGGATGGGATCGAATCCTGTAACGAATGCAATGAATAACCAAAAATAGAAACAAACAGAATATTAGAAAATCACGTCTGTTATGGAAACAAATTTTCCAAATATGTTCATAAATTATGAAAATTGCTCCTAAATAGGGGTAAAAGGGTCGTTTATGAAGTGGGTTTCGAACAGTTTCACCAAATTCGTCATAGATTTCTCATAAATGAAGCTCAAAGTCACGTTCCTAGATTAATGATAGGAGTTCCTGAATGAGTGTTCGAATGGGCGCCAGAAATGCAGAATTATGGGTTTGATTGCCAACTCACATATGGTTTAGTGTCCTCCTTAGGTTTCACCATTTGTATTCATTCCTGTACATAAAAACTATAATGTAAATACATTTTATTCCACCGCAACAGTAACATAAATGAAATGCTTGTTAGTAAATAATGTTTTTTTATCCTCGGACTGTTAAGAAATCATGTTATAGTGAAGTATCTTTATTTATTTATTTTTATATTAGAAACTCCATATGTATGTATTTCATTTTGTTTTAAAATGCATTTGGAAATATTCAACTTACTTTATGTTTGTGGGTGTTATGTAATCATTTCCAAGATACTAACCATCAAATACTATAAACTGGATTTGACAATGGGAGTAAAGAAATGATGCTATGGTGACGAGTGTAGATGCCGTAATTTCTTAATTATGAACTTAATTCTCCTATGTTACTAGTCCTATTAAGTTAAATATTTTGAATGAATTCCTAGGTTGTTTAAAAGATTATTCACATGAAGAAAACAATGATGATAGGAACCAAACTAGCTATTGAAATAAGTGGTTGATGGCAAAATAAAATATAGGGCTACATCTTATTTATGCAAAAAGAATGTAGATGACCACAATCCTTAGGTCACATGTTTGATAATATTCTAAATACAATACTTGTTGGTGTGAGGACCAAATTAGCATCGTAAAAATCACAATTAATACATTAAAAATAATGAATTAGGTATATTTTACTTTTTTTTTTTTTTGCAGTGAGAGGCACTTTCTACAACTCAAATAGGAGAGATGTGTCTGTATGTAATGGTGACGTGGCAAAGGTCAGATGAATAACAATAAATAAATAAATAAATAATACAAATTAACATGTTGGCTATTTAAAAAATTACAAAAATTATATAAATAAGTAACCAAAAACAAAATAACAACCAAGATTCACAAACACTATTGGTTTCAATTCGTAGTGACACTCGGTTAAGCAATTAAGGCAAGGATGAAATTGATGGAGGAAAAAATATTGATAATTACCGTATATAGTGGCGGTTGTAAATTACCTTATAATTACGGGTCTTTCAATAATTTCACTACAACAAATAGAAAAAAAGTGTTAACCATCTGCGAATTCTCTTATAGAAAAAAAGTGTTAACCATCTGCGAAATCTCTTATAGGTTTCAATCAATTCCTTCAATAATAGGTTTTTATGTCGACACTTTGTTTAAATATTGATATAATAACGTGAAGGAGCACTCTACATCACATAGAGTGATTGTAAAGAACACATAAATGAGAAGAAAAAATGAAATGAAACTCTTTTTGTCCCTTTTTCAAATAGCAAAATATATTGGATATATATAAATCCATTTTAATTTTATCTATTAAAAATATGAGTTATACTCTTAAAATTGATCAAATATATTATTAATATTGATTTAAGTCAGTTTTATCTAATTTCATATGTATTAATCTCATTTTTATATTTATAGATAAAAGAGCTTCCCAATTACATCTAGAGATTATATGAAAGTTGTAGATTCATTTTTAATTTCGAACAAATAAATAAATTGCGTATATAAAATATAAATTGCATATATTTAAAATATAAATTTAGATTTAAAACCATATATAAGACTACAAATTAAAACTATAAACATTCCATTGACATTTCCGCAACATTTCCACTAAAAAGGGGGTTTGCAGTTAGAGATATAGTGATTCTTGTCAGCGCTTGGTGGATCCATTTTAACATCAATCTATGATGGTAGTTATTAAATTAAAGTAAAAATGA
Organism: Pseudotsuga menziesii; assembly: GCA_001517045.1. Classification (NCBI taxonomy): domain Eukaryota; kingdom Viridiplantae; phylum Streptophyta; class Pinopsida; order Pinales; family Pinaceae; genus Pseudotsuga; species Pseudotsuga menziesii. The sequence goes on along the minus strand of LPNX010038619.1, from coordinate 149,293 downwards.
CTCTTTGATATATTAATTTGTGGTGAAATGTGATGCCAACATAGTGTAAAATAATCGATAAATGAGCAATTTTAGGGGCCCTCAATATGAATAATTAAAATCAGATTTCAGATATAGGATTTATGTATCTAATTTTATTAAGCATAGAGAAATAGTAACCAAGAGAAGATATTGAATTTTTTAGAGAAGAAGAGATAAATCCTCAAGTCCGTGCTTGAAAGAAGTGAAGGGGAGAGGGATCTGCAAAACAAAATATTTAAGCATAGAAAATTTTATTTTGTAGAAAAGAAGTGGATGCAATCGAGCTCCAAGACCGTTCTACCTAATATGGACTTTCACAATCTAGAAAATTTATCATACAAAAAAGGTTAGATCTAGTCAATCTCGTCAATCAAAAAAGAAAGAGAACATAAGTATACCCGACTACAATCTGTGACTCTCACAGTATTCTGATAACTAAATGAAAATAAGTAAATTGATAGCAACAAATTATTATTTAAAATAAACAAGATCTAAATAGATTATTTGACAAAAAATGGAACATGAGATAAAGTCGATTTCACCTCAAAATTAACCAAGATACAAGATCACAATGCAATTCCACAGGTTAGCCTCCAAATCCTTCAATCGTATTAGTCAAATATGAAATAACAACAATACAATGAGCAGAGGTTCAATACCTCCTCTTGAATGAAGAGAAATACCTTAAATTAATAGCCAGAAAATAACCCAAACCCCAAGGGGGTGCAATTCCCAATGAAGCGGTTGTTCTAGTGGTTGAGAAAATGGTAGGAGGAGGTTGGAATACGTGGGAGGGGAGGATTTGATGAGTTTATTAAAAATATAAAAATTAGAAAACCCTCTGAAAGACTTAGCACATGTCCACAATGTTTTTTTACTATGAATATCATGGCATAATAAATATACCCTAGTGTCACGTATCCAAATCAGAAAAATTATTTTATCTTTTCACTGGACCATTTGTACCTAACCTTAAGAATGATGAGAGGTAAATCAAAAACCATTATAGTCATTCCAATAGAACATCATAACAATAAATGTATTCAATTCAATCATTATAAACATTCCTAACGTTAATAAATCAACACTTTATACACAACCTTAAACAATAACTCTCGTCCTTATCCCATATTAGACTATCTATAAACATCCAACCAACCGTCATTCCATGTTTTATTTGGCCATCATTATCATCTAAACATGAAAACATCAGAACATGAAAACATGAGTTAAACACATCGAGAGTTCATAAGATAAAATACATACACATCAGCATGAGATCGATTTAAAGACTTCCCATACCATCTTAAAATCCATACATACAAAGAGAATGTATTTTATTGAAGAAGATAACTTCCATATTTCTACTCATGTGCATTCTATGTGAAAGCAATGAAACCTTTAATTCTGTATGATTCATGTACACTCAATTATTCATTACACATCATTACTTGAACATGAAAAATACAATTTTAGGAGTCCTATAAAAAATAACATCAATATAACCTGCAATATAGAAGTGAAGATAAAACATGAAGGATGCAAAACATAATGGAGATGCTGATATATGTGGTTCACCCCTAACCCGGGGTTACGTCCACCAAATATTTTCCAACTTCTTTATTCATAGATCCTCATAAGAAGGTATACAATCCCACATCATAAATGATGTCTCATTCCTTTCACTTTGTCTCATTTCCTCATATAATCAAAGGGAACTTCTTACATTATCAATACGAGAACTAAGTACCCTAAAAGTAACTCTAGAAATTTGTGGATAAGTATGCCCAAACTTTTAACTCCTCACTGATATATATATATATATATACATAGTTATACTACGATGTAGTTGGAAAACTATGGGTGTCCAAAATCATTATCAAAGATATATATCTTGAGTTTAGCTATATTCGATTTCCTTAAATAGCACCCTTGAATACAAAGGTCGGATAATTATTCGTCACCATACTTACAGAATTTTCATAATTTTTAAACCCTTTTTCTGCCCTCATTGATTTGTCTTACCTTGTTAACTACCAATATTTAGCCATATTTAATCTAAACCGCTTTTTCCTTCATAATCTCTTATGATCTCATATTCCAACCTATATCAATCCATTAAGATTTCCATTTAGCTTAACTATTATAAATATTGGTATGACCACTCCACAAAAACCACTTTATATATTTAAAAATATATAGTTTGGTGTTTAACAATTTTGGAGATGGGATTGGTGTTCTACTCCCAGAACTATCGAATTGGATTAAATGGGTTTGGATCGAAAAAATAACAAATACCAAAAGGTAGTGCTCGTGGGATGCAATTCTCTAGGAGCCAAGGAAGAGCGGAAGGGATGCATGAACAAAGTGAATAGAGTGTACGGCTTGGATGAGGAGAAAAATAAGAGTCCTCATAGATGCTGAGGATAGCCACCCTCGTCTTATAAAATCCAACATCAAGAGGGTATCACTCCAATGTCACATTCAAATTAATAATTCTAGGAGCTGAATTTCATCAACCCTAAACCTGATCAAACCACAATACACAAAAAAAATGAAAACAACATCAAACGAAGTCAAGGCACCAAAATCAAATCACAGTTTGATCTATCCAGATCTGGTTCTTATAGGGAAGCTAGAGCACTCCAAACAATATACACCAATGGTGTTTCCCACTTATAAGGTAATGAATTTGCACAAACTTGTAAGTAAAATAGTTGGACGAGATACCCTATATTTTCCTTTTACTCACTCTTGGATATAGGTATTATCAACAATTAAAATAAGGATATCATCAAACAATATCAGCAATGGTTTACCAGAGCCGATCACATAATAATTAATGACCTTCAAGTATCAGCGTTTTCAAATAAAATTTCCAAGGACCAGTATGAGAAAGGTTTTATGAGTTTCGTTTTCCATAAAATCGCCTTGATAGCAGTTCTCCTTTGGATGCGATTCTCCCGTCACCATTTTCCCCATGGCAGCGCACCCATCTCTCTATTGCAGCAATTTTCAAATGGCAGTGGTTTCTCCATGGCCTCCATGATGTTTTTGCTCATTCCTCCCCCCCTAGGAAGCTACCATAGCTATTCTTTTTTTTCATCTCCCCAACTCCAGGCCAATCTCTCCTCACCCCAAAAGTACCATCTGTACCCCCTATCTTCTCCAAAGCGCAGGGATTTTATGTATCTCTCCCAATGCCCCCCCTTCCTAACGCATACCTTACTCTTTTAACTATCGCAGGCTAGAGCCTCCTTCCTTAATCGAGGCCAAAATAAGAGGACATACCTCCCACATGGCACCCATGCCTGAAGAAACTCCTCGATGAGGATCTTTGGATGTCCCGCATGTTCTGATTTTATTTCTTTCCTTTTGCAAAAATTCAAATATTAAATCTCCATGTTAAATTTCCATAAGTGTTGGCTGCTTTTTCGGATGAGATAAGTAACTTCGCTATCACACCTCATCTTCTTTGTTGGGTAATTTCTTATAAATTTTACTAGCACTGCTACTAAAGGGAATGCACCGTAATATACTAGACTTACTATTCCTACCAAGTAGGAAATCTCTTCATCACCTTTTTTTGTAGATACATACATACATACATACATACATACATACATACATATACATATATATATATATATATATATATATATGGATAACTCCATACAATAAATAGGTATAATATATCTCAACGATATATTCTCCTTCTTCTTAATTTTTAAGGAGACTATAACGTATAGTCTCTTAAACATTAATTCTTTGGATTGTTTTCTCTTTGGTTGTTTATATAACCCCTCAACCCTCTTGTCAAGGTTACTATGATTTAAGGCTCTTAGATCATGCCTTAAATACATTTGAATTTAAATAATTAGCTATTGTATTTTAATTGGGCTAAATATGGCGACACAGGAATCGTGTAGGATGCCCTAGTTAAGATGATACTAGGGCTACGTTATCGAACTCAAGGCTCCTTGACCATTCTTCTTTTTCTTTTTCTTTTTTTTTCGCCTCGTGGTTTTAGTTTCTGGTCGTCGAGCTGTGTCCAACTCTTAAGTCTCCCAAGGAACTTTAGATAGTATTAGTTTCAAAGTCTTACTGGTGGGGCCTTGGCCTTGACCTCCTCACTAGAAGACGAGTACAATATACATTCGAAATTATGAAATACTTAGAGTGCGAAAGAGGGATATTACATCCTCTCCCCCTTAAAGAAACACCATCCTCGGTGTTCGTATTTTCAAAATTTCCTTCCTCTTTTTCGTCATCTTTTTCTTGCTTTCTTCTTTTTCATTTTGATCCCCTGAGATCTTCCCGCATCTTCTTGATTTTTTATCATTCAATTCCTACAGTTTTCCTGCCATAAGGATCGGGTCTAGCCCAAATTTTTATTCAGTAATTTATGTCAAAAACTGTAATTCAACTTAAACAAAAGCAATAGATCCCTTTGTATTGTAACAATCTGCAATTTTCTAGTTTTCATTGGTATCATAATACCCAATTTTATTCATAATGCAATTTATCGATCAATAAAACATAATTACTACACTTTTGGGTGTTGGTTGTTATCTCCAACCCTTAGATAGTTATGTCATCCTCGACTTGAGGAAATCCTTTCTTCACATTAAGCATGTGACAACCTAATTACTTGGAAATTTGTTAACATGTTTTATATTCATTATGTTTTTCGAACTCCCTTGAGTTCCTTTTTCCATTCTAGTGTGTGCTTACAACAATTTATGAGGTTACTCTCCATTTTAACCACTAGTTAAAAGTTTTCTCCTCAGTGACATCAAACATCGTCCTGTCTTCTAGATGTCCAGTTTTTTTTTTGCCTAGGTCTTATTCTTGCCACACCATATGCCTAACACCAATGTGCTCACGCAACAATCGCTTGCCTAACACCATTGTGCTCCTATAGCATATATTCCTAACACCAATGTGCTCACGCGACAATCACTTGCCTAAAACCATTGTGCTCCCGCAGCATTCAATTTTTCCTTGTTCATATTTAGTATAAATTTCAACTTTGACTATTTGTAATGCATACTTTTTGGTGCTTAGCGTTATGTTACCATCATTGTCCCAATTCGTGAATTGGCTACACGGTTAGTCAAAGCATCTATCGATAACCCAAAATTTCATTAATCAACTATCAGAATTTCATAAGTTGCAGTGATCTTAATCATCATTCATGAGCTATATAACCCTATAAATCATCTAGAAAAATTACTCCTTACTCATTTTCTGAGCAATTGAGCGCAACTTATATATGCACGTGGATTTATATATTGTAGTGCACGTCGATTACAACAATGGTCATAATCTTGCTGAAGCCTACATTGTCAGTATATAACATCACAATCCACAGTTAATCCTGGGTTCATAAAAACTTCGAAATACAAAAAAAACAAAACACCACTCGTTCTTGAGTGGTTTAGCTCCCTTCTTTAAGCCAGTGAATTTTTGAAACAAATAGTTCATTTCAATTGGTGGTGTTCCATGCATACTCCTGCAAGTTAGTCCATAACATTATGCGTTGTTCCTTCACTTATCATTAATATCTTTATGGAAGATCCCCCTCCCACCTTGAAGACCTAAGAGCGACTACGACTCGTAAAAATAGAAATGAATCATAAATGCGTCCATGAGGAATAGAAAACCCTCACCACAATGACGTTACTCCCACTACAAGTTAATCAAGGGCACTTGAGACATTCTAACATTATTATAACAATGAAGAACATTATATGTATGACGGAGATATACATTTGAGATATGTATTATTTGTAGAACATGTAATGTTACCTATAATCATGGGACATC
>LPNX010038619.1:107747-127935 GCA_001517045.1 Pseudotsuga menziesii | reverse complement strand
ATCATGCACATCATCATCATCCTCCTCATCCTCATCATCATCATCAACATCACGAACATCATCATCATCATGGTCATCATCATCCTCATCCTCATCATCATTATCACCTTCATCATCATCATCATCATCATCATCATCCTCACCCTCATCATCATCATCACCATCATCCTCATCATCACCATCAACATCATCATCATCATCATCTCCAACAACATCATCCCCATCATCATCATCATCCTCATCCTCATCCTGCATCCTCATCCTCATCATCACCATCATCATCACCATCAACATCATGAACATCATCCTCATCCTCATCATCATCATCACCATCAACATCAACATCATCTTCATCACAATCAACATCATCATCATCATCATCATCATCCTCATCCTCCTCATCCTCATCCTCGTCCTCATCATCATCATCACCTTCATTATAATCATCATCACCATCAACATCATGAACATCATCATCATCATCCTAACCATCAACATCATGAACATCATCATCATTCATCATCATCACCATCAACATCACTAACATCATCATCATCATGCTCATCATCATCCTCATCCTCATCATCATCATCACCTTCATCATCATCATCATCATCATCATCACCATCAACATCATCCTCATCATCATCCTCACCATCAACATCATGAACATCATCATCATCACCATCAACATTATGAAAATCATCATCATCATCCTCACCGTCACCATCAACATCATCACCATCAACATCATGAACATCATCATCATCATTATCATCACCATCCTCACCATCAACATCATGAACACCATCATCATTCATCCTCATCATCGTCATCGTCATCATCCTCATCATCATCCTCACCATCAACATCATGAACATCATCACCATTCATCATCATCATCCTCATCATCATCATCACCATCAACACCATGAACATCATCCTCACCATCAACATCATGAACATCATCATCATCATCCTCATCATCACCATCGACATCATCATCATCATCATCTCCAACAACATCATCATCATCCTCATCCTCATCCTCATCATCGTCATTACCATTACCATCACCATCAACATCATCTTCATCACCTTCATCATCATCATCATCATCATCATCAACATCCTCATCATGATCACCGTCAACATCATGAACATCATCATAATTCATGTGTAAGTAAACACAAAGTATAATATCTAAGTAAACATCACCATCCTTCAACAATATCATCATTCATGTGTAAGTAAACATCATCATCCTTCAACAATATAATATCTATTATGTGATAATTTCCTTTAGACAATGGCATTTTGTAGGAAAAGCATGCAACATGTGTAAGTAAACACAAAGTATATGTGGGTGGAAGCAATATTTTTCCTTTTCCCAGTACCCTAAAGAAAAATCTTGAGAGTGTAACCCTTAACCTAATAAGTTCTATAATATGCATGGTGTAGGTCTATATCTATAAACAAAAGCTATATTAAAGCAAAACCAATGTTTTTAACTCAAAATTTCAATTATACTGTTGATGCAACATGTTAACACTAGTACATGTGTATATTAACACTAGTAAATTGCCGCTCCATGAGGTTTTTTGCGCACTGGGCCCAAGTCCACTAGGTGTCCCTGAACGGTATCTGGAGGTGACCTACAACTCACCATAGATCGATGCTTGGGCCTTCGATCAACGAACTGTCGATTCCGTTGGATTCGTGACGTGGGATTTTAGCTAGGGGGGGCCTCTCCCTCCTATCCATTGCCCGATGACCTCCATCTACGGTGGGTTCTAAAGCTAGGGTTTCACTCAGTAGGCGACAATGCAGTCACGCCAATGAGGGCCAAAGCTAGAAAGCCACGGATGGTGGGGATGCGGTTGGCATTGCCATACTTCCCATGCCCAAACACACTAGCAGGAGTTGACAGAATTCAAAATTGCCGCTCCGTGAGGTTTTTTGCACACCGGCCCCAAGTCCACCAGGTGTCCCTGAACAGTATCTAAAGGTGACCTGCAACTTGCCATAGATCGATGCTCGGGCCTCCGATTGATGAACCGTCGATTCCGTTGGATTCGTGACATGGTATTTTAGCTAAGGGGGGGCCTCTCCCTCCTGTCCATTGCCCGATGACCTCCATCTATGGTGGTTTCTGAAGCTAGGGTTTCGCTCAGTAGGGGACAATGTAGTCATGCCAACGAGGGCCAAAGCTGGAAAGCCATGGATGGTGGGGATGCGATTTTCATTGCCATATTTTCCATGCCCAAACACACTAGCAAGAGTTGACAGAATTCAAAATTGCCGCTCCGTGAGGTTTTTTGCACACCAGGCCCAAGTCCACAAGGTCTCCATGAACGGTATCTAGAGGTGACCTGCAACTCGCCATATATCGATGCTCGGGCCTCCGATCGACAAACCGTCGATTCCGTTGGATTCATGATGTGGGATTTTAGCTAGGGGGGGGATCTCCCTCCTGTCCATTGCCCAGTGACCTCTGTCTATGGTGGTTTCTGAAGCTAGGGTTTTGCTCAGTAGGGTGCAATGCAGTCACACCAACAAGGGCCAAAGATGGAAAGCCACGGATGGTGGGGATGCGGTTGGCATTGCCATATTTCCCATGCCCAAACACACTAGCAGGAGTTGACATAATTCAAAATTGCTACTCCATGAGGTTTTTTGCTCACCGGGCCCAAGTCCACCAGGTGTCCCTGAACGGTATCTGGAGGTGACCTGTAACTCACCATAGATTGATTCTCAAGCCTCCAATCGACGAACCGTCTGTTGTCTCTAAGGTTGTTTCACCTGTTTATTTTTAAATTTTTTATTATGACTTGTTTTTATTGTTTTCATTTTGCTTTGTTTTATAATTTATGGTTGATTGATCGCCATTAGAGTTTCCTTTGTTACCTAAAATCATCAAAATTTTCATTCATTAACTATGAGCCCATGTATGTGCAAAGGAGTATATGTTATATGGTGAATACTCATAGCTGGCAGCATCTATCCAAACTGGCAGCATATCCTGAACTGGCAACATTTTAATTTCTGATAGCAGAATGTCAAATTGGCATTTATTTCAAAAGTTTATTCATATCATGGAATATAAAATGATATTAAGATTTTATAATATTCATAATTATGGGGCATTCGGCATTGACATGTTTTAAACGAAAATGCACCCCTGTCCACGAAATCACGACTTATGTGGTGGCATTTATGGAAAAGTACACATGTTGTCATTTCAAAGTTTGAGCCGTTCATGTAATGAGTACCAGCATTGATCATGGCCAAAATCAAGTTAATGCACATTTTTCCCCAAAATTACTCTTATCATTCTGCTGGTTAATTGAAGAGGGGTATTCTAGGCCTGTTGGTCTATTGTCTATCTCCATTGGTGATGAGCAGCATCATGTAGGGTTTCAGTGATTAGGGTTTGATTTCAAAATCTATGTTCTAGTTTCAGGGTTCGGATTACAATGTATATACTTCCCAGCATTTCGAAGCACGCAGTTACAACACAGATTTTCATGTTCAGGGCCGTATAAGCTGAAGGCATCTTAGATCTGCATTACTAATGGAGGTTTGAGGAGGCTTAGGGGTAAGACCTATGAACCCTTTTTGTTGTATTTTTACTTTCATATTCATTCAGTCGAGCCTGTAAATTAATCAAATTAGAACCAGCACAGACATAGGTGCATTGTTCATAGGCTAGATGCTAGCATGAAGTAAAGACTTACCACAGAGGTAAATGCAGCAAAGTGTGTGTGTTTTTGTTTGATATTTAAAGCCCGTCGGTCCACACAGCAGAGTTGGAATATCTTTAGGGTTTCAAATGTCAAAGGGAAGTGATGAAGAAGAACCAGAGGCTATAGTTAAAAGGAAACCTGGTGGTTTTATTTGCAGGCTAGAACCAAGTAATATAGATTGGATAAAACAATTTCCCAGGTCTGCCAAGCTTATGCAGAAGTCTGGATGGTTCAATTTTTGTGAAAAACTATAGGGTTACCATTCACAAATGACCATGCTATTTATTGAAAATTACAGAGATGAGAGGGTTCAGTTGCAAAGCCTAACTGTTAGAGTCAATGAGGACTCTGTTGTTGAGGCCATATGTGTTCCTGCAAAAGGTGAAACATGGTTTAAATAGCAAGATTTGAAAAGCTTGACTGGAAAAATGGGGTACATGTTAGTAAGATGAAACAAGGATAGAGGGTCCCCCTGGAGGTGATTCAAAACTATATCCCCTATGATGGCAGGTATGATAGAATATTAAAATGCCATTTAAAACTGTTAATGCATATCAATGGAAATACACAGGTAAATCTCCCGTTCTATCTACTAAAAAGTATCCAAAAGATGATAGCTAGGGTTCAAAGTCATCCTCAGCATACATCCCATTCTGTTTACCACCTGGGATTGATCAAATTATTGATTTTAACTCAGTTACAGAGGGAGAAAAGAACATGGAAATCCCTACTGGCAGAGCTAGGTTTTAGGGATAATCCAAAGGAGAAAGGAAAAAGAATGTTGGATGATGCTAACCAGTAAGCAACCAGTCCCAAAGACACAGTTCAGGAGGCTGAGAATGAAGAAAAGAATGCTGCTTGTAATCATATACAAGACAGATTATGCCCTGAAACACCCTGCACACATGAAAACCCAGAGAAACTCAGTGATATTCTTAAAAACATAGCTTCAAAAAAGAAGATTTGTAAACAGTTATGTAAAGAAGGCAAGCTAAGAACCAGACTAAGGGAAAAGATGCAGATTGAGGAAAGAACAGCACAGGAAGGTGACAAGGATGTTGTAGTAATAGAAGATGCTACTAGCGAGGGAACAATACATACAGAAAGGGACCAATATTGTGAAGATATGGAAAAATTCATTGATATGCAGGGTGTAGCAGGCTCCATACCAGCAGTTTTCTGCACAAATAGCAAGACAATTTTGATGAAGGCTCAGTATCAAAAAGTTTACATAAAGAAGGAGGTCACATAAGAGAAGAGGATTTGGAAATATCCCCAGAACTAAACCAATGTAAGAGGTCTCTGCCAACCTATAAAGAACAAACAAAGTATTTGCAAGACATTAATGAGAAGCTAATGGTGGCTAACAAAAGACTCTGTGAGGACATGGAGGACAAAGAAGCAGAATATCAAAAGCTGTTGGTGATTTCCAAGGATATTCTCAGGGAAAAGCGAGCCATTTAGAGACAGCTGGAGCAAGTCAAAGCTCAGAGCAAGGAAAAGGATAAAGATGCTGAACTTGCTAGACTTCAAAAGCGTTCACAGGTTCTTAGTGACCTAGCTACGTTAGCAGAGGCTTCTAGAAGCCTTTAGGTGTTAAATTGTTATTTGATTTTGAACTCATGTTGTTCCTTTTGACACATGTATGACACTTGTAGTTTAATACTTTTTAAGGGGTTAACTTCCCAATTTTGGAGGAGGTTCGATCCTTGAATATAGGATCTATAGTTAGTTTATGATAGAATTTTTTGTATAGAAGGCAGTCTCGACTGAAGCACTAGAGGTTGGCAATTTTGGAGAATGCAAGCTCAATTGTAAGCATTGCCTATATGACATAGACTTTATGCAACTTGTGTACAGGTTCTATTTTTGAATGAAATATGATGATGATTTGCCTATATGTCTTATGAATTGTTTTTCTGATAATTTTATTATGCATATGGTCCATTACATCCCATTGCACTAATTCTTATTGTGAGATACAATTATCTTTACACTATGGAAAACATAGGCAGTTTCACTTCTTGTCTTTATGATCATAGTAACCTTGCTATTGAACTCTATGTTTTATCTCATGTTATATAGTTCCTGTGGATTACCTTGCAGCTTTGATTGAACTACTAGCCTGCATTTTCATGAATGCTTTGATTTTATTACCAATACTTATATTATATGAGTGTGTGACATATACCAGCTTAGTTTATTATAAACTGTGTGATGCTTTTTATAGTTTTTTGATTTCATACCAGTTTAGTCCACTTATAATTGTGTGATCTGTACAAACAGCTTTGATTTTATATTAGCCTATTTCTTCAGTCATTGTTTGATTTCAGTTACAGATTTCATGTTATACTAGCCAAGTTATTTATAGTTTTGTGAAGTTCCATTAGCCCTGGTTTCATACCATCTTATGTTTTCAAGTTGATTTCATTCGATTTGTACATTTGAGAACAAGATTTCCTTAAGATTGAATCGTTGTAGTCTAGGTTCAACTTTAGGGATAACACCATCAATTCCGTTGGATTCGTGACATGGGATTTTATGTAGGGGGGGGCCTCTCCCTCCTGTCCATTGCCCGGTGAACTCTGTCTACGGTGGTTTCTGAAGCTAGGGTTTCACTCAGTAGGGGACAATGCAGTCACACCAACGAGGGCCAAATATGGAAAGCCACAGGTGGTGAGGATGTAGTTGGCATTTCCATATTTCCCATGCCCAAACACACTCACAGGAGTTGACAGAATTCAAAATTTCCGCTCTGTGAGGTTCTTTGCACACTGGACCCAAGTCCACCAGGTGTCTCTGAATAGTATGTGGAGGTGACCTGCAACACGCCATATATCGATGCTCGGGCCTCCGATCGATGAACCGTAAATTCTGCTGGATTCATGACGTGGGATTTTAGCTAGGGGGGGCCTCTCCCTCCTGTCCATTGCCCGGTGACCTCTGTCTACGGTGGTTTCTGAAGCTAGGGTTCCACTCAGTAGGGGACAATGCAGTCACGCCAACGAGGGATAAAGCTGGAAAGCCACAGATGGTGGGGATGTGGTTGGCATTGCCATATTTCCCATGCCCAAACACACTAGCAGGAGCTGACAGAATTCAAAATTACTTCTCTGTGAGGTTTTTTGCGCACCGGGCCCAAGTCCACGAGGTGTCCCTCAACGGTATCTGGAGGTGACCTGCAACTCACCATATATCTATGCTTGGGCCTCTGATCAATGAACCGTCGATTCCATTGGATTCATGATGTGGGATTTTAGTTAGGGGGGGGGCTCTCCCTCCTCTCCATTGCCCAGTGACCTCTATCTATGGTGGTTTCTGAAGCTAGGGTTTCACTCAGTAGGGGACACTGCAATCATGCCAACGAGGTCCAAAGATGGAAATCCATGGATGGTGGGGATGCGATTGGCATTGCCATATTTCCCATGCCCAAACGCACTAGCAGGAGTTGACAGAATTCAAAATTGCCACTCCGTGAGGTTTTTTGCGCACTAGGCCCAAGTCCATGAGGTGTCCCTGAACGGTATGTGGAGGTGACTTGTAACTCGCCATAGATCGATGCTCAGGCCTCCGATCGATGAACCATCAATTTCGTTGGATTCGTGATGTGGGATTTTAGCTAGGGGGGCCTCTCCCTCTTGTCCATTGCCCGGTGACCTCCATCTACAATGGTTTCTGAAGCTAGGGTTTCACTAAGTAGGGACAATACAGTCACGCCAATGAGAGCCAAAGCTGGACAATGCATTTCATGCCAACAAAGGCCAAAATTGGAAAACCCTATCCCTAACTAGGGTTTATTGTTTAACATGCATGTCCCATTACCATAACCCTACCAAGGAAACCCTAATCCTAACCCTAATCTTATCTTACTGTCACAACTCAATTCAGAATCAAACTAATGTCGAACTGAATTTTTTCAAATCCGATGGACTTATGCTTCAAATCATGTTGATTCACAAAGTTCTGAGTCTTTGGATTCTATTGTAGTTCCTTTAATGCTGAGTGATTAGTCATTGGGTGCATGAGGTTTGTTGAATAGTATTGTTGGTTGTTGATGAAATGTAAAGCATGTATTGCACTTAGTTTTATTAAATTACACTTGAGCATTGACTTAACTTTTAATTTAATGAATCCAAAATCACAATTTTTAATTAGATATATCCAATTGGTGTGGAAGTAGTGAGTTCATTGAAACCTTGAAATACATTGTATATTGCACTTATATTTATTAAATTACACGAGAAAGAACTTTGACTTTAGTGTGCATGTATTGAGATCATTGAAACCTTTAAATATAATATTTTTTTCTTTTGACATAGTGCATTCATAAGTAATAGATAATTCTCATAAACCAATACAATAGATTGACACAAGAACATGTGGAAACCAAAGAACAAATTCAAAGTGAAATGTATATTGCCTCCTAACAAAGTTTTTTTTTATAGACACATGATTATGATTGGAATGTTTTCTGGATTATCAAGAATGGGAGTGAATGTACATTTTTGTCATTACGTAGTCTATTGTAATTGTCCATTGTTCTCAAATTTATAACTGATATCTCTATACATTCGTAAAATCTATAGAAAATTGGGAACATTACACATAGAAACATTCTTCTCCACACATGTATAATCACACTTAAAAGACTGAACCATGAATATCTCAAGAGCCTTGATATGAAATATTTTTTATACCATGAAAGTTATAATACAAAAATATAAGGCCTAGATCTATGGCCTGTCAATGTACATGTATCAAAAACATATTTGATGTACATGTGCAAACAAAAGTACATCTGTCCTGGACCGTGCCCCTATAGTCTAACTCCGGAATGTACATAAAAGTACATATTTGTCCTCAACTAACACATCAAAATTCTAACTTTCTCTTGTTTTTCCCGGACCCTAATGCTCTTTGGCTCCATCTTCAACCACTGTGCATCTCTGGCGACTGCAAATCAAGGATAATATTTCTTGATTAGGTAACTAAGCTAGTACTATCCATCAATACCAAAGTTTGAAAATTTAAAATATGACCCAATTGTAAATTAAACAAAGACTCACTACATCCGTTGGGGGTATAGGTGCCTGTGGTGTCAAGGGTGTAGGTGCCTCTGCTGTACTCGACCTTGCAGCGAGCCTCCTTGCCATGCTTCTCTGCGAATAAAACAAAATATGTCAATTATCTCAAGAATTATCAACATGTACATGAATGAGAAAGTATTAATCAATTATGTAAAAAATGAATATTTCACCGAAAAAACCATTTCTAGGAGATGAATCTAGTGCTCTTCAGTAGTAAGAGGAGCCGTAGGTTGAACATCAACCTCAATTGCATGCACTAATGGACCAGGGCATGGCTACATTCACCAAATGATTAAATAGTTAGACATCATGCATGTCCAGAAACAATACAAATGAAATGTACAATTACAAATATTCAAGTAGATGTACCTCACTGTGACTTATCCCTATTGTAGATGCAGCATTGACAGCGGCATCAACAATCCCACTAAGGTCTGGCATGGATGACTCTACATCCTGATGCTGTAAACATGCGAAAATAACATTAAGAAAAACCACTTGTGGATTGAATACATAGCTAACCAACAACTGCCATTGGAAGTGTGTACATTACAGTGGGATGAGTAGGTTGATCCTCATGCACAACTGCTCTGTTCAAGGAAGAGGGACCTCGTCTAGTGTAAACAACCCCCTTGTCTATGTTTGGACTATGGGGAGATCCATACCAAAGAGGTGGTACAGGGATCTGCGATGACGTGTGCATTCATAAAGTGTTACCATAGTTAGACATGTATTTGAATGGATGGAATAATATGTACTGAAAAAATAACATGTTGTAATATACTTACCCCTTCCTGGGACATATCTCCACCACGGGAGTGATCGCTTCCATCAATTTCGTGCTCCTCTTCAGATGCATCTAGCATCTGCAAGTTTAAAAATTATATTTACATTACTGATCTCTATAAAGGAGTGTACAGTAATAAATTTAAATAATTTGAACAAGATTCAATCATAACCCATGTACTTACATTCTTTAAGTAGTCGTAAATAACACCTTGGGCTATGTCGTTGATATCTTCATCTTCAGCATCATGTTCCAAGTGGGCTTCCTGCAACTTCAAAAATTGTAAATGTTAGAAATTTCAATAAATTAATCAAGACTAACACATGCATTAATTACTGATCTCTATAAAGGAGTGTACAGTAATAAATTTAAATAATTCGAACAAGATTCAATCATAACCCATGTACTTACATTCTTTAAGTAGTCGTAAATAACACCTTGGGCTATGTCGTTGATATCTTCATCTTCAGCATCATGTTCCAAGTGGGCTTCCTGCAACTTCAAAAATTGTAAATGTTAGAAATTTCAATAAATTAATCAAGACTAACACATGCATTAACAAAATTATACATGTAATAACAAATTGACAAGTGTTTAGATATTACCTCAGCTGTGGTTCTCTGGGTCTCGGGTACAACCACACCGGGTGCAGTACCACCCTCATGAGAGGCATCAAACTCCTACAAGAGTAAATATTGCATATATATTATGAATCTTTTAATATGTTAGATATAGTATGGAACAATTAAAAATTGAGTTCAATAACATATTTTTAAAACAAAGTCCTTACCTGACCACCAGACATCGTACTGGTACCATGTCTTGGTCTAGGACCATAACAGGGTCCCCCACACGATCTACAGATGTGCGGCTCTCTCTGAGCCACATGGGATGTCGGTCTATCCCCACCAACAGATGTCCCTCCACCACCAGAAGCTGGTGGTTGTACACCAGCAGAGGAAGAGGGTGCTCTCTCGTCAATAGTGGCCGTGTGTCGAGAGACCATCTCAGCTAGAGTAAAAAATGCATCCTATGTCTGGGAAACCATGTCATGTGCAGGAGGGATGTCTGCCCTCGGTAGCTGGGCACGGGGTGTAGGTATCTGTGGATTGGCATCTCTATGCCTAGCATGGGGTCGATGTTGGGGCATTCCCCTACCAAATCCCTGGAATCCCAACATGTCGAAATAGTTGACATGTTTCCCCATCACAAACTCTGCATACAATTTTTGGAGGAAGTACATCGATACTTCCCTATTGTTGTGAGGGGGGATGTCAAAAACCATGTACCACCTATCCATCAAGTTGTCTTTGATGGGTGGAAAAGTGCACCACTCAATAGAAATATGTGGCCTAATGATCTTCGGCATGTTATCCATCCCAGGAACTCTAAACAATGAATAGATGGCTTGTTTTGTTATTTTGATCTTTTTTACCTCATTGTAACTCAAGCCATCAGCATATTGTTGCCTTTTTCTCTCTCTGTAAGATGCGATGCTATACAATGCATCATTTGATATTGTGATCGTATCAACAATAGATAACAATGAATATGATAGGGAGCGGCGGAGCTCATCTCCACCCCTCCAAGCTGAACCTATCTCTCTCAAATGGCCAATGAACCTCAGTATATCTGCATTGTTACAATCCATAGTAGCCACTGCAATCATAAATACAAATAAAATATCATTAGAAATATAAACACATGATATAATGACATATATAAGAACTGAAAACTATATAACTATTGACATATAAAATAAATCTATCATGTAAATTTAAAGTTCGATCTTGAATTTTACAGTAAAGAGTAGGCGGCATAAGCTATTTAGAGTGTTAGTCTATTCATAAGCTATTTATTGTTAATGAGAGGGGCTATTGTTGAATGAAGTTGGTAATCAATTTCTAAGCCATTTATTAATTTAATGAATATTATTAGCATTTTGATGAGGGTGATATTCAACAAATATGTAGGAGCTATGATAGGATTGGTGGGAATTTTCAACCCCAAGATTTACATGGAAAGGTTGTAGGAGCTTTTTAACTCAACACGGATTATGTGTCACTGCTATTTTTATTTGAATTTTTGTTTGAATAATGTATCACTGCTTGAACATAGATTTTAATGGCAATTCTTCACATAACATGCTCATAAATTATAGCAAGGAAATAACATTAACAATGATTTAAATGGCTGATAAACAGACACCCAAAGACATAGTAAGAAGGTGCCTTTTACATTCTTGTAGCATCTTGTTGACAGATCTGGAAATGAACGTTGAGATACCAAAGTTATGTGGCCATACAATGTGATAACAGTGAGAAAATCTTATAATGGCTGAGATCTGAAATGTTTTGTAGATGACTATTGGGAAAACTTCATCTTTTACTTAAATATTCAGATCTGGAAATGAGAGTTATTTGACTCACAATACAGAGTTATGAAAGTACTATAGCAGCCTTAGAATGTGCTAGGACTGACAATCAATGGATGAAGAAGTAGACTCTGGTATAACAAATTCTGTAGTAGCTTTATTCTTCCCAATGCGCCCAATGGAAGTATGTAAGAACAATATAAGAGTGAAGATTTTACCACATTGATATTTCAATTTATGGCAGCCTAGAAACTACTGGTTACACTCTTCCCATGAATCATTTCATCTACAGTAGAAAAATCTTGAACTTCTTCTCCACATGAAGATCCATGACTATATACTGTCAGCGGGCATTAACAATATTGACGTGGGTGTTGTATATACAAATTGACTTAATACTTTTGGTGATTAATAGTACATTTTCTATTGTGAAAATGAGTATGTTCCTTCAGATTTTTAGAGATGGAATTTTACAATAAATCAGAAGTTTTTCCATAGAGCATATTAAATTACTTTGAATAACAAAATATGATTGCTATTTTAAGTTTTTTAAAGATTCTTTTAGAAATGAAGTGGCTACAAATGATTCAACATAGAGAGGACTGATGTAGCATTCTTTTAGTGCAATTGTTTTACCTCCTAATTATACTACAAAATTATTGTAGACAAGGCAAATAAATTGATGTAGAAAATAAAAAAAACATGAAAAAAATTGAAGAAAATACCTCACAATGGGAAGGTTAAAATCCAAAGGTGGAGATGGAGGGCTCAAGCACACCCAAAATCACGTATGCACAGTCGAGGTTTCGTCTTCGTTCGTCCAATAGCCACGCCGAAAATGAGAAAAGGACGGCCTCGGCCGGTTTAAAAATAAAAAACAGGTTTTAACAATCATGCCTCCATTTTAGCAAAGGAAATCATGCACGCGATTTGCTTGACTAAAACAGAGGCGTGATTTTGTTTACTAGCCTAGTTGGCATGACCATTACCAGCCTTGGGACTAGGCTTGGCAAGTTCGGTGTTGCTTGGGTTGATTTCTTTTTTTTGGATCAAGAGTGAATGACTTCACTCCACCATTGCATCTAAAGGGTCCATCAACTTCTTGCACACACCCTCAAGTTCCCTTTAATAGCTACCTTGTTATCTTCAAGAAATTTTTCTATTTTCCTTTCATTACACACACACACACACACACACACACACATATATATATATATGTATATGTATATGTATATGTATGTGTATATGTATATGTATATGTATATGTATATATTTCTTTACATAATGAAACCTTTAAATGCGATTATAATCCACATTCAAAATTACACATTAATATTCATAACCATAACAGGTTCATTGTTTTTCCTATGTTTCCTTTCTAGCATATCAAGTCCACATCTTAGCATGTTTTAATAATGACTACTTCCTCTCATCCTTTTGTGATTATTTGATAACAAAACTTATAATGGATGAACCCATTAGGTTTCCCACTTCTATAGTGAAACTAGAACCAATTTTCATTAACTCATACCTATCATGTAAAGGAGGGTACTCCTTACAAAATGTTATAATAACACTTTGTAACCAGCTTAATTATACTAATTTACCTTTATGATAAAACCCTTTTAAAATATGGGATTTTCTAATTATGCCTTAAACATTCACTTTATTTGTAACTATCATTCGTTTCATCAAACCAATAATATCCACATGATAATCAAAATAGCATTTGATTTGTGTAAAGCAATATAACTCAAATAACTTTGACTTTATTGAACTATTAAATTTCTCTTTGAAAACCATCCAATTTTATGGATTCATTTTATCAAACCAATAATATCTACGTGATATTTGCTTTATATAAAACAATATAACTCAAATAAATTTAACTTTATTGGACTATTAACTTTTTCTTTGAAAATCGTCCAATTTGATGCATTCGTTTTATCAAACCGATAATATCTACAAGATATTTGCTTTATATAAAACAATATAACTCTGAAAATAAATCTATATTGGACTATTAACTTTTTCTTTGAAAATCGTCCAATTTTATGAATTTGTTTTATCAAACAGATAATATCTACCTGATATTTGCTTTATATAAAACAATATAACTCTGAAAATAAATCTAACTTTATTGGACTATTAATTTTTTCTTTGAAAACCGTCCAATTTTATGCATGTTATATGACGATCAAATCCTTATATTGTGTGGATTATCATCTTAAGAATAATAAGAATATATTATATATATAATATATATATGTATTCTTTTTAGGAGGATCAAATGTATTTCTAGTAGTTGCTAAATGGTTGTTTTTTTGTTTTTTTTTAATGCCATCTAACAATATATAACTCTAGTTTGAGGTCAGTTTAAGATAAATTTCTCATTAGGTCAAAATCTCATAAAGGAGATAAAAATCAAGATCTCGACAAAAAATTAAGAATGAATAGGCAGAAAACACACAAATATAAAAAAAAACGCATACAACTGTAGAGTAAGATCATGTTTAATAGCTAAAACTACTTGGGTAAGTAAATTCCACCCAGGGTCCATGGGGAGAGCATTTTCTAAACCCTTTTACACATATTTTGCCACTCAACCATAATGACAGGATGACGAGGTAACATAAATGGAACGATTTGATTCCTTCAACATATAATCTTTGCTGTAATAAACTCATGCATCCAATGATATATTGAATTTGTAATTAAAAATTGAATTCTAACCGTGACTACCTCACCATTAAACTTGGACTGAATACTTATTATAATCGGGAAAAGAGTGATGTGGGTTATTACCTTAATCAATACCCACTGATTCAAATTCCCAAAAATTTAATCAACCATATCTAAATTAAATAATAAACAATAATTTAGAGATGGTTATAACTTACCTGTAAGTGTGCGACTCCATTAGGCCATAGTGTTGTTAACTTTGCTCTGATACCATATGTCACATATCAAAATCAGAAAAATTATTTTATCTTTTCACTGGACCATTTGTACCTACTTAAGAATGATGAATGGTAAATCAAAAACCATTATAGTCATTCCATTAAAACATCATAACAGTAACTGTATTAAAGTCAATCATTACAAACATTCATAACGTTAATAACTCAACACTTTATACACAACCTTAAACAATAACTCTCACCCTTATCCCATATTAGACTATCTATAAACATCCAACCAACCATCATTCCATGTTTTATTTGGCCATCATTATCATCAAAAAATGAAAACATCAGAACATGAAAACATGAGTTAAACACATCGAGAGTTCATAAGATAAAATACATACACATCAGCACGAGATCAATTTAAAGACATCCTGTACCATCTTAAAATCCCTACATAGAAAGAGAATGTATTTTATTGAAGAAGATAACTTCCATATTTCTACTCATGTGCATTCTATGTGAAAGCAATGAAACCTTTAATTCCATATGATTCATGTACACTCAATTATTCATTACACATCATTACGTGAACATGAAAAATACATTTAAAGGAGTCCTGTAAAAAATAACATCAATATAACCTACAATATAGAAGTGAAGATACAACATGAAGGATGCACAAAATAAGAAAGATGTTGATATACGTGGTTCACCCCTAACCTTGGGTTACGTCCACCATAGATTTTCCAACTTCTTTATTCATAGATCCACATAAGAAGGTATACAATCCCACATCATAAATGATGTGTCATTCCTTTCACTTTGTCTCAATTCCTCATATAATCAGAGGGAACTTCTTACATTATCAATCTGAGAACTAAGTACCCTAAAAGTAACTCTAGAAATTTGTGGATAAGTATGCCCAACCTTTTAACTCCTCACTGAGATATATATATATATATATATATATGTGTGTGTGTGTGTGTGTGTGTGTGTGTGTGTGTGTGTGTGTGTGTGTGTGTGTGTGTGTGTGCATAGTTATACTACGATGTAGTTGGAAAACTATGGGTGTCCAAAATCATTATCAAAGATATATATCTTGAGTTTAGCTATATTCGGTTTCCTTAAATAGAACCCTTGAATACAAAGGTCGGATAATTATCCGTCACCATACTTACAGAATTTTCATAATTTTTAAACCCTTTTTCTGCCCTGATTGATTTGTCTTACCTTGTTAACTACCAATATTTAGCCATATTTAATCTAAACCACTTTTTCCTTCATAATCTATTATGATCTCATATTCCAATCTATATCAATCCATTAAGATTTCCATTTAGCTTAAATATTATAAATATTGGTACGACCACTCATACTTCAGAAAAACCACTTTATATATTCAAAAATATATAGTTTGGTGTTTAACAAGTTTGGAGTTGGGATTGGTGTTCTACTCCTAGAACTGTCAAATTGGATTAAATGGGTGTGGATAAATAAAATAACAAAGACCAACGGTAGTGCTTGCCAGATGTAATTCTCCAGGAGCCAAGGCAGAGCGGAAGGGATGCATGAACGAAGTGAACAGAGTGTACAGCTTGGAGAAGGAAAACAATAAGAGTCCTCACAGATGGTGAGGATAGCCACCCTCAAGATATAAAATCCAACATTAGGAGGGTATTGCTCCAATGTCACATTCAAATTAATAATTCTAGGAGCCGAATTTCATCAACCCTAAACCTGATCAAAACACAATACAACAAAAAAAATGCAAACCACATCAAACGAATTGAAGGCACCAAAATCAAATCACAGTTTGATCTATCCGGATTTGGTTCCTACCAAGAAGTTAGGGCGCTCCAGACAATATACACCAATGGTGTTTCCCACTTATAAGGTAATGAATTTACACAAACCTTTAAGTAAAATAGTTGGCCGAGATACCCTAGCTTTTCCTTTTACTCACTCTTCGCTATAGGTATTATCGACAATTAAAATAAGGATATCATCAAATGATATCTGCAATAGTTTACCAGAGACAATCCCATAATAATTAATGACCTTAAAGTATAAGCGTTTTCAAATAAAATTTCCAAGGACCAGTACGAAGAAGGTTTTACGAGTTTCGTTTTCCATAAAATTGCCTTGATAGCAGTTCTCCTTTGGTTGCGACTCTCCCATCACCATTTTCCTCATGGCAGCATGCCCATCTCTCCATTGCAACAATTTTCAAATGGCAGTGGTTTCTCCATGGCCGCTGCAATGTTTCTGCTCATGCCTCCCCCTCCTAGGAAGCTACCATAGCTATTCTTTTTTTCAACTATCCAACTCGAGGCCAATCTCTCCTCTCCCCAAAAGTACCATCTGTGCCCCCCTCTCTTCTCCAAAGCACAGCGATTTTATGTATCTCTCCCAATTCCCCCCCTTCCTAATGCATACCTTACTCTTTTAACTATCATAGGCTAAAGCCTCCTTCCTTAATCGGGGCCAAAATAAGAGGAAATACCTCCCACATGGCACCCATGCCTGAAGAAACTCCTTGGTGAGGATCTCCGAATGTCCCGCATGTTTTGATTTTATTTCTTTCCTTTTGCAAAAATTCAAATATTAAATCTCCACGTTAAATTTCGATAAGTGTTGGCTGCTTTTTCAGATGAGATAAGTAACTTCTCTATCACACCTCATCTTCTTTGTTGGGTAATTTCTTATAAATTTTACTAGCACTACTACTAAATGGAATGCACCATAATATACTAGACTTACTATTCCTACCAAGTAGGAAATCTCTTCATCACCCTTTTTTGTAGATAAATAGATACATACATACATACATACATACATACATACATATATATATATATGGATAACTCCATACAATAGATAGGTCTAATATATCTCACCGATATATTCTTCTTCTTCTTAATTTTTAAGGATACTATAACATATAGTCTCTTAACCATTAATTATTTGGATTGTTTTCTCTTTTGTTGTTTCTATAACCCCTCGACCCTCTTGTCAAGGTTAATACGATTTAAGTCTATTAGATCATGTCTTAAATACATTTGAATTTAAATAATTGGCTATTGTATTTTAATTGTGCTAAATATGGCGACACGAGAATCGTGTAGGATGCCCTAGTTAAGATGATACTAGGGCTATGTTATCGAACTCAAGGCTCCCTAACCATTCTTTTTTTTTTTCCCCTGTGGGTTTAGTTTCCCGTCGTCGAGCTGTGTCCAACTCTTAAGTCTCCCAAGGAACTTTAGATAGTATTAGTTTCAAAGTATTACTGGTTGGGCCTTGGCCTTGAGCTCCTCTCTAGAAGACGAGTACAATATACATTCAAAATTATGAAATACTTAGGGTGCGCAAGAGGGTATTACACCTAGGATTTAGTAACCTTTTAAGACATAATCACAAATTTCACCATCTCGACTTTGGCAGATTTTAGGTGAAAAACTCAAAAATTATATGTCGCTTAAAAAAACCTCACATAATTGACAAGGGAAAAAACACTAAAGGATTATGACCTTGATGATCAAGTCCTAATAAGTCCGATCCTTTTACAATACAAACCCTCATGCTATGTCATTTATTACAATTCCCCAAGGGGGTGTGAACATGGGAAAAATGGACCACAACTAGACATGATGAAACCATGGAACTTCCCGAGCAACAAGTAAGAAAAAATATTTGTTTCTAATCCTTTGTGTATCACCTGAAAAATACCCTAAGTGCAACTTAGTGGATAACAATGGTAATATCTTGCATACATTTACAAGATTATTGTTAGCTTCAATATGTACATGTAAATTATGAGAGATAGTTGATGCAATAATCTCTCTTCCATATTTACAATTCTCTTTGGTTTCATCTATTAGTTTCATGATGTCACCATTAAAAATATATTACACATTCTTTCTAGTGATGACATCAACCATTTTATGTTTCTAGACATTAATGTTAGAACCAGTTAATTTAAGAACGGTGATTATCTCAAAAGACATGATGATAATAAAAAATAAAATACAAAATTTTCACTACAAATATGGATTCTATCATTATAGTAGTTCACAAAACTAAACCATTTCCCTACTAGTGTGATAGATCATGGATTCAACCATAAAATCAATCTCAAAATGTTATAACAAATAATTTATCTATGCAAACATTCTAATTATGGAATATGATTACATGGTCTAGAGTAAGTAGTTTCAATTTAAAATGGGCCTTCCAAAAATAATACAAATTCCATTTCATCATGTATTAGCCAATCAAAATTATTTAAAATTGAAAAAGGGAGCACCTCTTAAACATTTTTTTAATATAAATTTTGTTGATGTATTTGTAACTTCGGAATGTATTCACTTATATATATTATATTGTATTTCATTGCACCTCGATGTTCCTATCAGGAGAATCACTAATATAATAAAGTCATGTAAAGTCATAGAGTTTAACTCTCTGTTTTAAGTTGAGGAAATAATCCCCAAAATTGAGGGGTACTAGGGTTATTAGACTCTCCTAGTGAAGTCAGCCCTAGTATGTAATTGTTAAGTGGAAAACTAGTATAAATAGAGAGTGAGTCTCTCCATTTGAAACACACAGTCACTCAACTGGAGCGCATGAGTGAGAGAAGAGGAGCTCGCACAAGTGAGAGAGAACAACTATCGGATATCATCCTTCTATCTTTTGGTTTTACTTTTGCTATTGGTGCTCAGTCTATCTTTGAGGAAGGTGCGGGGTTTTCTCCTTTATGGTTTCCGTGAGGAAAACTCTTTGTGTTTCTTATTTCTTGTGATTATTGTTGTGCATATTATTCTCTTAGATAAGCATTAGAGGAAATTTCAACTCAAAATGGGACTCCTAAAATGAATTAATAAAATAATAGTTAAAATAATAAAATAATATTTCTTAATTTTGGAGGAAGAAAAGAAAAAACTACTTTTTTGTTTGTATTTTTGACATATATCCCCGTGTTTTTACTCAAATTTCGATCGGGAGAGCTCGTTGGATGGGGAATTAAATTCTGTATCTAACGAGTACCCACTAGACATACTTTTTATGGACTCCGCTACCCCAAAAACAAGAAATACCTGGAAAAATGAAATGATGACATCATCATTCCATTTTTTCAGGTATTTCTTTTTTTTGGGGTAGAGGGGTCCATCAAAAGTATGCCAAGTGGGTACTCGTTGGATGCGGAATTTAATTCCACATCCAATGAGCTCTCCCAATCGAAATTTGACTAAAAACACGGGGAGATATGTGAGAAATACAAATAAAAA
>LPNX010038619.1:38658-92774 GCA_001517045.1 Pseudotsuga menziesii | reverse complement strand
GGATCCGCTATAACCCATACTCAAAACCTATTTCGGTATAGCATTTAAATGCAGCTATGATACCATCTGCTAGAATAGAAAAAGGGGGTGGAAATGTTGTTGAGGGTTAATCCGCAGCGAGGACCTACCTTGTCCTGGAATAACCCTTCCTCAGGACTAAGGGGTAATAAAATTTTTAGGGGGCCTTTATTTTATATATATAAAAAGAATCCTTAAAGGTCCTAGGGATGCTTACATACAAGGACCTTACCTTTCACAGAAAGGCTGCGCCTTACCATGGGAAGACATTACGAGTACCTCAAGGAGATTCTCATCTCAAGGGCTGAACGCATCACTAGATCCTTCCAAAGAACCAAAAACAAAGGCCAAAGCAAGGCACATAACCCTGCTACGCTTTTCTGCTTCTACTAAGCCGTGGAATCTACGAATCCATTCAAGGTGTCCGCTCTGTAATAAAACTCAGGATTTTTAAGGATAAACCATTAATGGTAAATCACGATGAGAGGCCAAACTAGTCGTGACCTTCAGTGTAATACTCGGCCGCGTTTCCTGAATACACCCGGGTTTCAATATCAACAGAAAACGTTGGCTGTAATCATTCAGTTTTTCAGGAAGCAAAAAAATTATAGAGTTTCCAAAGCATTAGAAGTTACGATCTAAGTCGTGTGATGCCTGGGGATTCCCATGGATTTTAAATCCACAAATACAGAGACGGTTCTTTCAGGTATAAGCCGATAGTAAATGTTTATGGTTCCAACCGATAGGTAGCTATGATCTGGGCTGTGTGACGTATCTGAATATCAATAGATTCAAATCCGTAACACACAGTAACAAAAGGGGATTCACAAAACAAGCATACGGTCTTGATGGCCAAGGGTTCGGAGTCTACATAGATAGGCGCAGAGATAATAAAATTTCCATTTTTATGAGTATAAACTACAAATCGAATCCCTACTGTCTCGAGTATATGACGCATGGAGTCTTTCAGTAAATCCACAATGCACACAAAAGAGTGTGGGTGAGTCCAACCATTGGAGCACATAATAAAACCAGTAGTATACAAGTGAGTAGGAAAAAAGAAACGCATACCAGACAAGGAACCGCAAAAGGTGGCGTAGACCCTTTTGTTCCGAGACCTTCCCGCAGGCGGCTCCTCCTCTATACATCGCTGGGACAGACCAACGTCTTTCCTTCCCCCACCCCAAATTTGAGCACTCGCCCTTGTTTTAAAACTAAAAAAAAAAATCCCAGAACCCAGGTGCGCCCCCCCGTGGCAGTCCACAACCCTAAAATATATAAAAAGAAAACATGCCTCTACTAGTCGGAGGTCATAAATTCTGGGTAACGTCTCTGTCACGGCGACCGTGAGTCAAGGAGTTTAACGCCTCCTTGATCCATGCTCCTTAATAGAAGCTTGAAGAGAATCATAAAGGTTCCTTAATCTAAGCCCCTTTTTTTTTCAACAGTTAAGGCCAGCACAGGGGATGATAACGCCTCTCTAGAGTGGTGGCTGGACATTTGGTAACGGCCCTAAACTCATGGCTAATACTGAGGATAGATTCATAATCCATTTAATATGGGTATTCGTGTTATCCAAAGGAAATAAGGAACATATTTATATATACATGGAAGCTCTTTCCTCTCTTATATATTTTTATATATATTTCCTCACTATATACTGTTCTGATTTTCTCACAATACAATTTATTTCATATAAATATGTTCTCTTCGATATATCGTTCCTTTGTTTATAAATATCTATTTTAATCATTTGGAATCGTTTTCTCCTTGGTTCTCTCTTTAACCCCTCAACCCTCTCATCTAGGTTACTAGGGTTGAGTATTCTGCTAAGGCGTTATGAGTTGGGATGAGTTTTTATCCATTAGTTATCTCTTTGTTAAGTTGTGCATTGCATTTTTATCATCTAAGTATTTTTCACTTAGACAGGTAACCTTTAAAAGCCACAAGGTGTTGTCTTGGTGGGGCCTTGGCCTTGAGCTCCTCACCGAGACAAGTACAATAATATGCAAAATTACAAAATATTCCAGGGCATAGGAGAGGGATATTACATCCTTCCCCCCTAAAAGAAATAACACTGTCCTCGGTGTTTCTTGTTTCCTCGACAAAACTTTTATTCTTCTTTGGAGTCATCTTTTCTTGCCTTGCTCGGATGTATTTTATTTTATTTTCTGATCTTTGTAGGTTTGTTGGACCTGCATTTTTCCTGTAACATAAAATCAGGTCTACCCAAATTTTTCATAGGTAAGAATCAATTCATCATGAAACATAATTAGCAGGTCATTTGTAGCATCATTACTACCATTCAGTCCATTCAAATAATCCATGTCCAAATTACAATTCAACTTAAACAAAAGTAATAGATTCTCTTGCAATCTGCAATTTTTTTTTTCTAATGGTCATGGACGTCACATTACCCAATTATTTTCCATAATGCAATTTATACATTAACAAAAACATGACTACAAG
Source organism: Pseudotsuga menziesii (assembly GCA_001517045.1). Taxonomy (NCBI): domain Eukaryota; kingdom Viridiplantae; phylum Streptophyta; class Pinopsida; order Pinales; family Pinaceae; genus Pseudotsuga; species Pseudotsuga menziesii. The sequence goes on along the minus strand of LPNX010038619.1, from coordinate 90,287 downwards.
TATTGAAATCCCATTATATCAATAATGTCAATCAATCAACATATTACCTCATCGGTACTTGTTTACCTGCAATGCACATACCTTTTTCCGCATTGTTCCTTTCTTGGATGTCCTCCATCCCAGCACATCAAGTGCCAACAGTACTTCCAGTACCAATCCAAGCCACCCAACAAAAGGACAATACCAACCCTTCGTGTATCTCCTCTGTGCTATTCAGGGTGCTTGTCATTGTCCTTTTCTCTTCAATTCAAGCCACCCAACACAAGGACGATACCCTGTACCCCTCTTAGCAGTATCTCCTTTAGGGTGCTTCACCAAGCTGAGGCACTCTGTTCTCGCACACCTCCACAGCGCCTAGAGGTTATTCTCTTCACAGAGTCCCCCAACTCATGTGACAGTCCTCTAATGTGTGCGGAACGAGTCTTAACCACATGTCTTACATCTGGGCGTCCCCAGAATGCATAATGGTCCCTCGCTGGCCCGGGGGAAAACAAGGTATATTTTAACCACTACCTCCATCACCACTCCCTCTTCTGGTGATAACTTTATACACATGAGATTTAGTCCTCTTTTATGGCCATAAATCCCCATGCCTGCAAGCACTTTAAAGGTGGCCAGTTTATCATCAATTCAAACAACAACAACTTTTAGCATAAATCATGCCTTACCCCATCTCTCATTCATTGGTAAGAGCCTTTTCAGTTCTTTCAACACCAGATTTTGATAAGTAAGCATTTACACATAGCCACAAACCTTTCCAATTTACAACAACACAATTCCCATGATGCCACATATAACCTGAGAAAATTGACAATGCAAACATTACACATTAACAATAATAAACTCAACATAAAGTCACAAGGGTTAAGTGTAACAGATTATTACTATGTGATGGTACTAGCCATTTTTCCTGCTGTAACTAAAAACAGATACTTCCTTCAATTGTCCTTTCAAACCTTTTGACTTACATGACCAAAACCAAGAATTATCGTATTTTTCAAAAACCCTACATTTATGTTCAACTATCCCTCTTATCTACCTTTCATGTGTATGAGAAGTTCTAGTTGTTGCAATACCTACAATTAGTTTCCTTTCGTAGATATGTAATCGTACCACATGATCTCTTATGCAGGGCATGTGTTCCAGGGAAACAACAATTTAGTTATAGAGAATTTTGTGAATCTCTCAAATCACAAAGCAATTTTCAAAAAAAAAAAAATATAACTAACTTCTCAGCATATAAAATACAGTGTACTTGCTTATGGAGCATCTTAAATGATTCCCAAAAAAAAGAATTTGCAGAATCATTACATTTCCTGGAATAAAGAATTCAATATAACTAGTGAAAATAAATTGCATAGGCACACATTCGACTTCTAGCATATATTGTACAGACATGTATTCTTAAAATGTCTATTCATTAGAGAACCACAAACAATTCCAGCATGTCCCACATGATGCAGGTTATTGAAATCAACTTGAATCTATGGTAGAGAAGGAAAACTCAATCAATCAAGAATACTCACCCTCCAACCAGGCAGCGACCTCTCAACTAAACAATAAACAATGATGATGTTATTAAGGAAGATCACTCCCTGTTACTGCCTCAATTGATATAAGGGACATAAGAATCAGTCATATGCTATTCACAACCCAGCTGGTATATAAACACATTGAAATTGCTATTCTATTCATGTCAAGGAAAAAATAACTTTGGAAACAATCATTTAATCACGGAGATTATACATATCGCAAAATTCAAAACTAACCCAAAACTAAGGTCAGCAACTCATAAGGGGTTCGAAACCATTCCATTTAAAACTTTGAATCCAGCCTGTAAACTAGTTCCTTTATATATTCCCATATACTGGGCATTCGTTGCTGTCAACGACTGACAGTGAAGATTCTCGGTATTGAAATCTCTTGTTTATATGCAAAATTCTTTTTCCATGACAATAATTTTACACCGCTCCCAAGCGTGTGTTCTATATCGGATCATGTGTGTGCATAAAAGTGTTAATCCCAGACGTCATTGTTAGCTTCCTGAATACAAATACTCGATGTTATCATAATACTTCTTGCTCAGAAATGATGGTACGTGTTCACAGCGAAATCACGGAATAAACAAATATGGCACAAAAATAACTTTCCTGATAAGACATCAAATAAACAAGATGAAACAAGCTTACCCTACTCCAATCGTTTTTATCTTACTCGCATCCTTTTGGGAGAATAACGTCATTTACCAGTAAATAAAGTCTCCCATTGCACTGATCGGTGGTATGACTGGGAGTTCTATTTTAACGGCACCATGTATAATAAATCCCAATCTTACCTTTGTTTGGTGCTAATATACAAAAATAGTCTTCAGAGATGTTCCAATTTCTTAGTTGGACAACCCATTTACCGGGGTAACACAGCAATGCGTTTAACCAGTTGGATGAACTGTCCTCTCCTCATTTCTCTAGTACAAGCACCAACTGTGCAGCCGGATAAGTAAAAGAAAATAATGAAAAGTAGCAGTTTACCTGGATGGTGCAAGTTTAAATGAAATACCCCATAAACCTTCATGCTATAAAACTTTCAATAAGTCTGCAAAATAAAAACTTTAGAATATAGTTAAGGTGGAATGGATCCGTTTACTCATCATTTTAAACTACCATAAATATGGAGTGCATCCATATGAAGGTCACCATAAATATTAATACATATCACCTTAGACATAAAAGGTAAAGCCACTATAAATGTATTAATATATTTTTAATTTAAAATATATTTAAGGTGGAGTATATTTTAAAGTGGAGTGGATCCGTTACTTTAGAATATAGTGAAGGTGGAGTGGATCCGTTTACTCATCAATTTAAACTATTATTAATATGGAGTGCATCCATATGAAGGTCACCATTAATACATATTACCTTAGACATAAAAGGTAAAGCCACTATAAATGTATTAATATATTTTTACTTTAAAATATAGTTAAGGTGCAGTGGATCCTTTTAATTATATGTGTTTACTCATCATTTTAAATTATCGTTGACATGGAGTGCATCCACATGAAGGATCGTTCCCATAAAGTCCATAACTCTCTTGCACCGTTTGATTGGTACAATCGCAACCAATAACTACCAAATAGCCAAAACATACGAATAGAGAGTGTGCCTCCTTCTATCATAAAGAGATATGTTAATACCAAACTATACAACAAAAGGCTTACGGCTGTAATGGTGAATAAGCCTCTGCTTAAGAATCATGCCCAATCGCCTTCAGAGTTAGCGCTGGTGTTGGATAAAATATCTAGTTTGAGAAAGTTCTATAGGAAGTATAAGAAATCCCGAGCTTGCAAGTCAACACAAAAACCAAAGTAAAATCTAATTGAAGCATAACCCAATAGAGAGTTGCAGGCAGAGAAATTCAGAGCCAAACATCGATCTAATGCTTTTAACTGAGTGGATCAAATCGCAATCAAGGAAATGACCAGCTGGGCATAATTCAAAACGTAGGAAAAGTAAAAATAAAAAGAAAGAACGATCTGAGGGTTTAATCTGATTTAAAAATAACATTGTCAACAACCATCCATATCTAAAAAGAAAAAACCTAAACCTCAACGCAGAGGAGGAAATCCATCTCCGGATCGGACCATGTAGATAGCTGGGAGGATTGCATCACTTATTTATTTCCAAATCAAACACACAGATCTATGCTTGGTACAAACGTTGGAAACAGAGATATCCAAATCTAAATACATCAACCCCAATGCACGCAAGGATGAAATCCATCTCCCGATTGGATTATGTAGATCCAACTATTGATCTGTAGGATCTAAACATTTATAAGAGGAACATAAAGGAGTTGAGATCCATAGATAGATCTGAATGGAACAATGAAATGCCAAGGATCAAACCGTAGAGGTTTGCTACCTATAAATATGAATCCAAAATAAGCACAATATTCAAAAATTCCAGAGCTCAGATATCTACAAATCTGACTTAAAATAACAAAGGTACAAAAAGCGCAGAGCTTCCACATCTACATATTGAGTTAACAAGGTTTTGTAGAGCATTTTCAAAAAGAACAATTATCATTAGCAGCTACAGATTCCTGATTTAAGTCATAAACCTATCAGACGGAGTGAGCAGATTTATTACCAATCCTAATGAGAAATTCCGATCTGATTGTGCCAAATTCTACTGTTGTGCAAAATAGCTACCGCCAGCCATAACTTGGGTCCCATTGTCTCATGTTTTCTTCGAGATGTAATCCTGCAAAACTTTCATGTTAGGCTTGGGTCCCATTGTCTCATGTTTTCTTCAAGATGTAATCGTGCAAAACTCTCATGTTAGGCCATTCTTAAGGGTCCAGTGTTGTAGCTGGCTCTGATACCATATGTAAAATACCTCTGATACTTCAGAGCTAAAACCATTTAAGAAGTCTGCAGTATAAAAAAAAATTAAGAAATCTTTTTACCCAAAAATATTTATACAGCATCATCATGTAAAAGAAATAAGCATGCACAACATAATAATAAGAAGGAGACAAACACATTCACGTGGTTCACCTCGTCCATGAGGCTACATCCACAAAAGTAGTTATTCTTTCATTTCTTTATCATAAATTCAGTACTTACAAAGTCACAGCTCATCCATGGCCAGTTGACCATGCCATAAGACTCTTCGCAGAGAGCCTCTTGCAACTAAACAATCTCTTTTTCTTATAACCAGCCCAATAAAGAATTTAACAGCCCCCTCGGGCACCGACCCTTGCATCTCAGCATCTTGAATTTTCCCCTAAGATCTATAATTATTACACATAACACATTTTCTATATAAGCCTCTTTATTATTATAGTTCAAGTACCAACCCCATATAAGGATCCGCTATAACCCATACTCAAAACCTATTTCGGTATAGCATTTAAATGCAGCTATGATACCATCTGCTAGAATAGAAAAAGGGGGTGGAAATGTTGTTGAGGATTAATCCGCAGCGAGGACCTACCTTGTCCTGGCATAACCCTTCCTCAGGACTAAGGGGTAATAAAATTTTCAGGGGGCCTTTATTTTATATATATAAAAAGAATCCTTAAAGGTCCTAGGGATGCTTACATACAAGGACCTTACCTTTCACAGAAAGGCTGCGCCTTACCATGGGCAGACATTACGAGTACCTCAAGGAGATTCTCATCTCGAGGGCTGAACGCATCACCAAATCCTTCCAAAGAACCAAAAACAAAGGCCAAAGCAAGGCACATAACCCTGCTACACTTTTCTGCTTCTACTAAGCCGTGGAATCTACGAATCCATTCAAGGTGTCCGCTCTGTAATAAAACTCAGGATTTTTAAGGATAAACCATTAATGGTAAATCACGATGAGAGGCCAAACTAGTCGTGACCTTCAGTGTAATAATCGGTCGCGTTTCCTGAATACACCCGGGTTTCAATATCAACAGAAAACGTTGGCTGTAATCATTCAGTTTTTCAGGAAGCAAAAAAATTATAGAGTTTCCAAAGCATTAGAAGTTACGATCTAAGTCGTGTGATGCCTGGGGATTCCCATGGATTTTAAATCCACAAATACAGAGACGGTTCTTTTAGGTATAAGCCGATAGAAAATGTTTATGGTTCCAACCGACAGTCAGCTATGATCTGGGCTGTGTGACGTATCTGAATATCAATAGATTCAAATCTGTAACACACAGTAACAAAAGGGGATTCACAAAACAAGCATACGGTCTTGATGGCCAAGGGTTCGGAGTCTACACAGATAGGTGCAGAGATAATAAAAGTTCCCTTTTTATGAGTATAACCTACAAATCGAATCCCTACTGTCTCGAGTATATGACGCATGGAGTCTTTCAGTAAATCCAGAATGCACACAAAAGAGTGTGGGTGAGTCCAACCATTGGAGGACATAATAAAACCAGCAGTATACAAGTGAGTAGGTAAAAAAAAATGCATACCAGACAAGGAACTGCAAAAGGTGGCGTAGACCCTTTTGTTCCAAGACCTTCCCACAGGCCGGCTCCTCCTCCATACATCGCTGGGACAGACCAACGTCTTTCCTTCCCCCACCCCAAATTTGAGCACTCGCCCTTGTTTTAAAACTAAAAAAAAAAATCCCAGAACCCAGGTGCGCCCCCCCGTGGCAGTCCACAACCCTAAAATATATAAAAAGAAAACATGCCTCTACTAGTCGGAGGTCATAAATTCTGGGTAACGTCTCTGTCACGGCGACCGTGAGTCAAGGAGTTTAACGCCTCCTTGATCCATGCTCCTTAACAGAAGCCTGAAGAGAATCATAAAGGTTACTTAATCTAAGCCCCTTTTTTCTTCAACAGTTAAGGCCAGCACAGGGGATGATAATGCCTCTCTAGAGTGGTGGGTGGACATTTGGTAACGGCCCTAAACTCATGGCTAATACTGAGGATAGAGTCATAATCCATTTAATATGGGTATTCGTGTTATCCAAAGGAAATAAGGAACATATTTATATATACATGGAAGCTCTTGCCTCTCTTATATATTTTTATATATATTTCCTCACTATATACTGTTCTGATTCTCTCACAATACAATTTATTTCATATAAATATGTTCTCTTCGATATATCGTTCCTTTGTTTATAAATATCTCTCTTAATCATTTGGAATCGTTTTCTCCTTGGTTCTCTCTTTAATCCCTCAACCCTCTCATCTAGGTTACTAGGGTTGAGTATTCTGCTAAGGCGTTATGAGATGGGATGAGTTTTTATCCATTAGTTAGCCCTTTGTTAAGTTGTGCATTGCATTTTTATCATCTAAGTTTTTTTCACTTAGACAGGTAACCTTTAAAATCCACAAGGTGTTGTCTTGGTGGGGCCTTGGCCTTGAGCTCCTCACCGAGACAAGTACAATAATATGCAAAATTACAAAATATTCTAGGGCATAGGAGAGGGATATTAAGTTATGTCAGTGTCTTTATGCTTCCTAGGCTTTTCACTGAGGTAAGTAACTCATATAGGCTGCAGGGTTTTGCTTCTGGTGGGGCCTTGGCCTTGAGCTCATTAATAGAAGTAAGTACAATATATTCAAAATACAAAAAATATCCAAGGTATGCGGGAGGGATGTTACATCCTCTCCCCCTTAAAAATAACATCGTCCTCGGTGTTCTTGTTTTCCTCCACTTTTCTTCTTCCATCCTGTCTTCTTTTCTTGTTTTCATCCTTTTCATCCTGATCCCCCATGATATTTTCGTATCTTCTCAAGTCACCATCGTTCAAGTCCTGCAGTTTTCCTGCAACAATCTCGGGTCTAGCCCAATTTTCTTCAGTATATCATGTATAAAATTATAATTCAGCTTTAAACATAAGCCATAGATCCCTTTTGCATTGTAATAATCTGCAATTTATGGGACCCTTTTTTAGTTTTGATTGGTATCATAATACCCAATTACTTTCATAATGCAATTTATTGATCAATAAAATATAATTACTATCCTTTGGAGTTGGTTTTATATCCAACCTTTGGATAGTCATGTTGCCCTTGGCCTGAGGAAATCCTTTCTTCACATTACACAGTAAGCATGAAATAGTCTAATTGCTTGGAAAATTTATTAATGCATTTTACTTTTGTTAATTTTCTTTTCCAAACTCTCCCTTGAGTTTATTTTCCAATTTTTTTGTGTGGACTCACAACAATTTATGAGGTTACTCTCCCTTTTAACCACTAGTTAAAAGTTTTCCCCTCAGTGACATCAAACAACATCCTGTCTTCCAAATGTCTAATTTTGCCTAGGTCTTTTTGCCACACCATATGCCTAACACCAATGTTCTCACGCGGAAATCACTTGCCTAACACCAATATGCTCACACGGCAATCACTTGCCTAACACCATGGTGCTCCTACAACATTCAAATTTTTCCTTGTTCGTATCTAGCATAAATTTTGACTTTGACTATTTATAACGCACACTCCTTAGTGCTTATGACTTTACTGTCATCGTCCCAATTCGTGAATCGGCTACATGGTTAGCCAAAGCATCTATTGATAACCCATAATTTAATTAATCATCTAATCATCCTTCATGAGTTATATAACTTTGTAAATCATCTGGAAACAATACTCCTTACTCATTTTTAACTAATTGAGTGCAACTTACATACGCAGGCAGATTTATATACCAAATTATACGTCAATTGTAGCAATGGTCATAATCTTGGTGAATCCTGCAATGTTAGTATAAACAACATCATCCATGGTTAATCCTTGGTTTATAAAAACTCGAAATTCGACAATTCATAATAAGTAAGACATCACCCATACTTAACCTCATTTATTAAGGTGTTGAATTATTTTTACTAACATCCAATTCCGAGTGATAGTATTCCTAGCATATCCTGCAATGTTAGCATATAACATTATACAACATTCATCAATTATTTTTCAATATCAATATCTTCAGACATCCTTACTCATCTATATTTGGAAAATTGCTAGTGAAGGGATATTCCAAATTTACTCCACATTCATGAGTGGCAATTCTAGGGACACGGAAATTCCAATATCATTATTAATTCAAGGTAAAACATAATTCCATATCTCAGTTAGTTATGTCCTATCGTACAACTTTTCTAGTTCATCAGAATGCAAGCCTTTATATAGGTGCACTCTTTCTATGCAGCCAGTAACATTAGGTACAACAAATCATGCTATTTACCTTAGCTGAACTGTATTCCAAGTTCATAAGCCATCTGGCTCCCTTTTCTTGAAGAAAATACTCTAAGGAATATTGTCATTCTTGTGAAAATGTATAAGAGAACAATAATGCCAACGAAGATGTATAAATAGTTGCATAACCCAAATTCTTGCACACTAATAATTACATTTAAAGTATACATTATAATAGTGGCATTACTGTAACTAATATGAATTCTCTTCCCAACAACTTTGAAATTCAAGTCCTACCCTTACTTAGCATCCGTTTAGTATGCTAAGGATATTCAACATTCACATGTTAACCAGCAATTTCTGATTAGGAAGTTAACATTCACTTTCTATGAATTTATTGTTATACGCAAGTTTAGAAACCAAATTTACTTCTCTCATCATTTACTTATTATGTGCAACAGCTAACCATTTCTAGGTTTATTAGTTCATGATAGCGAGTCTAGATTAACAATATAAAAACATAATTCTTCCTTGTGACATATGCAATCGTAGCCGTTTTGACTAACATGTATTCATACATTTTAAATGCAATCTTTTGTTCCTGGTTTATATGAAATTCCAAATGTAAAGAGGCGTTTCCTATTTTAGTATTGATAGCTTTTTCTCCTCTAACATTTATTTAATACAATTTGTATTTGTATAATCTTGATAGTACAATATATTCTTTTAGCATAGCTACTACCTTAGCATTACCTACCTTTGTGCTTAAACCATTTCACTGTATGTGATAGTTTGCGGCAAATCCTTTAGAGAATTTCAAGGGTAATGCAGTTACTCCTAAAAGATCAACTTGTCAAGTTTTTCCTTTAATAGCTACCTTGCTATCTTCAAGGAATTTAGGTAAGTTATATATGTATATTGACATACCGAAATATATAACCATATTCCCTCACATAGTGACACCTCTAAGACTTTGGAGTATACTCTCATGAGCCACTTACATTTGTTTATTACCAATAATGAACTTTAATTAGGTCTATATGTCTTGTAATCAATATTAAATTATTTTAGGAGTCCTACCTTTGATCGGTAATTAGGTAACCCTTTCAATGCTTCTCCTTAACAACAATATTTACAGTGTCTTACAATGTAACCTATCACAAGTTTTTCCAGCTGAAATTTTAAGAATATTTTAACATATATTCAGTCATTAACGTACAATTCAACTATGAATGCAGCAAACCAAATCCCACATTACTATTATAATAGGAACTACTATAGTACTTTCGTCGACCATGAGTTTGTCTAAGAAGATTTCTGTACTTCATTAAAATTTATTGGTGCAACTCAAAAAGACATGAGGCAATCGTCTTAGCCGTTCGTAAACATATTCGGAAGTAATCAAGGAAATAGCTAAATACGTGTGTACTTATATCATCGGTCATGACATTGAACTGACAAAAGAAATGGGCCACCTTCAATTGTGATTTTGAGAAAATGTTCCACCTTCTCGTGCACAACTGCAGGGTCATTAAATATCTGCGTTTGGTACCTGTGTTGCAAAACAATGTGAACTTGTTGATTTCTATTATCACAAAACATAACTCAATCATTTAGTTCCTAAAACAAAACATGTAGGATCATATTGAGCCCAAAGAGGCCCAAGTTTTTCAACTCTCACTCTGATACCACTTGTAACATACCCCTGGAAGCCAATGCCATTGTGTGTGGGAAAAAGGGTAAATTTTTTTTGTCCCACTGTTAATACAAAATGAGTCAACATGTTAGTGTCATGATTTTACATGGAATTTCAATCAAATTTGATAATATCAAACTATACGCATTGTAAAAACAATCATTCGATAAATTCACATCCAATTTACTAGGATTTTCTATTTATAACATAACCAAACATACATATTGTGCCTTCTAGTACTCACATGATTACGTAATCCCCTCAAAGGCGGAATGCTTAGGTGTAACAAATATCCTGTCATTTGATAACATACTCCAATGTTCTTTTAACCACATGCATTACATCATCATAGTACCCTGAACATGACCTACTAAGCGTACAAGAAATCATTGGGATAACACTAACATGCTTTGGTTATCTTTTAGTACTTATAATAAAAGTTTACAATCTACAATATTATTATTGCCATACTTTCTTCTATTCTTCTCACGTACTCTCTCACTGAGAGTACCTCATAAATGGGAGAACCTCTTGGTGAAGTAATTCATTGCACTAGGGCTGATAAACCCATAAAATTTGTGTAATAAAAAGAAAACAATGTTTGTAACCCGGCTGAGGTACAAAGGTAGAACTCTCCTTATCTCAATTCCTTGGTTCATCAGCGAAAGGTTACCTTATCGAGGGCTAAGACTGTGCCTTAGCTGGTTAGTGAATAACTATATTACAATCAACAATGTCAGCGTGCTTCGAATAGATTAAAACACTTTTAGAATCCTTCTATGTAAATTAAGTACAACCATATTGAACACTTTCTTATTTATTGGTTCTTATCCTCAGATGCATCCTCCACATAGCTAAGTACCTATAGTACTAATATGTTCTTCTATTTATATTTTTCATAGTCCTTTGTGGTAGTATAACCATACCTATAACATCTTATACATAGTCGTACTCGGCTCCATTTCAGAGCTCGATTTATTTCTTCTTAGCTACTAAGACACTTTTCTAATATATAATCGAAACATCATACACGACCGAAAATACACTAGGTTCAGAATTCCCTTCTAGACTACACGTTGTTGCATGACTTAAAGCAAAGTTTTAGAAGAATTCCCACATTCAAGCACACAGAGGGTAAATGTGTAGTTATATACGTCTCAGGATGAAATAACATTCAGATTTTTTTTGTAGATCTACTGCATCCAAGCACGCATAGCGTAAATGCATAGTTATATAAGTCTCAGGATGAAATAACATTCAGATTTTTCTGTAGAATTACTACATCCAAGCATGCATAAGTCTTAGGCTGAAATAACATTCATATTTTTTTGTAGATCTACTACATCCAAGCACTCAGAGGTAAGATTCAGGCTGAAATAACATTTATATTTTTTTCGTAGAATTACTACATCCAAGCACGTCGAGGTAAAATTCAGCCTGAAATAACATTCAAATTTTTTTGTAGAATTACTACATCCAAGCACCTAGAGATAAAATTTAGGCTGAAATAACATTCATATATTTTTGTAGAATTACTACATCCAAGCCCACAGAGGTAAAATTCAGGATGAAATAACATTAATATCTCTTTTGTAGAATTACTACATCCAAGCAGGCAGAGGTAAAATTCAGGCTGAAATGACATTCAGATTTTTTGTAGAATTACTACATCCAAGCACGCAGAGGTAAAATTCAAGCTCAAATAACATTCAGATTTTTTTGTAGAATTACTACATCCAAACACAAAATTCAGGATGAAATAACTTTCACATTTTTTTTTGTAGAATTACTACATCCAAGCACACAATTCAGGCTGAAATAACATTCAGATTTTTGTAGAATTACTACATCCAAGGACACAGAGGTAAAATTCAGGCTCAAATAACATTCAGATTTTTTTGTAGAATTACTACATCCAAGCAGGCAAAGGTAAAATTCAGGCTGAAATAACATTCATATTTTTTTGTAGATCTACTACATCTAAGAACTCAGTGGTAAAATTCAGGCTGAAATAACATTTAGATTTTTTTGTGGAATTACTACATCCAAGCACGCAGAGGTAAAATTTAGGCTGAAATAACATTAAGATTTTTTTGTAAAATTACTACATCCAAGTACGTAGAGATAAAATTCAGGCTGAAATAACATTCATAACTTTTTGTAGAATTACTACATCCAAACACACATAGGTAAAATTTAGGCTGAAATAACATTCAGATTTTTTGTAGAATTACTACATCCAAGCATGCAGAGGTAAAATTCATGCTGAAATAACATTCAAACTTTTTTGTAGAATTACTACATCCAAGCAGGCAGAGGTAAAATTCAGGCTGAAATAACATTCAGATTTTTTGTAGAATTACTACATCCAAGGAGGCAGAGGTTGGTAAAATTCAGGCTGAAATAACATTCATATTTTTTTTGTAGAATTACTACATCCAAGCACACATAGGTAAAATTCAGGCTGAAATAACATTCAGATTTTTTGTAGAATTACTACGTCCAAGCACCCAGAGGTAAAATTCAGGCTGAAATAACATTCAGATTTTTTGTAGAATTACTACGTCCAAGCACCCAGAGGTAAAATTCAGGTGGAAATAACATTTATATTTTTTGTAGAATTACTACATCCAAGCAGGTAGAGTCAAACTTTTTTTGTAGAATTACTACATCCAAGCAGGCAGAGGTATAATTCAGGTGGAAATAACATTCAGATTTTTTGTAGAATTACTACATCCAAGCACGTAGAGGTAAAATTCAGGCTGAAATAACATTCATATTTTTTTGTAGATCTACTACGTCCAAGCACGCAGAGGTAAAATTCATACTTAATCATCTTGAAACCATAATAAGATAGATACTAAGCATAAAAGACTACAGGATTGGAGTAAGCAAAGTTCAAGACCTTACACAATGCCCTGGTGCAGCTTTGGCGGAGGCCATCCAACACAGCAAAAACAACCCATTCTCTTTTGCATCCCACCTCATATAAATAATTTACTCATTTATTACTCAGTTATTAGGTAAGACCATGCTTTTCCTATCATCCTGGCAAGATTCCTGAACATAGGGTTGCCATTGCAATTGTGTGGCAGATTTTTATGCTAGATTATGGAGACCATTTTTGCCCTAAACTTCAGTCATGGCTATCAAGGTTCAGGGATGATTTATTCCCTTCATTCAAGCTGAACCTCTCCTTCAATCAAGGCAAGATTAAAGCATGAATGGAATAGATTTAATCCATTATTTTAAGAATTCAAGAATTTTGGTGAAGGAATTAATCCTTCCTTTTCATGTAAAATATAAAGGTTACCATAATAACAATTCTTCTGTAAAAAGATTTGAGTAATTTATGTGAAAAAGACTTAATCCCTCATTATGTAGAAAATGAATTAATCCATCATTTAGACTTTATAATAATAATTATTCATGTCTTTTTATGCAAAGACTTAATGTCTAAAAGTAAGTTAATCTATCATTTACACTTTATAATAATAATTATTCATGTCTATTTATACAAAGACTTAATGTCTAAAAGAAAGTTAATCCATCATTTAGACTTTATAATAATAATTATTCATGTCTTTTTATACAAAGACTTAATGTCTAAAAGAAAGTTAATCCATCATTTAGACTTAATAATAATTATTCATGTCTTTCTATGCAAAGAGTTAATGTCTAAAAGGAAGTTAATCCATCATTTAGACTTTATAATAATAATTATTCATGTCTTTTTATACAAAGGCTGAATGTCTTAAAATGACTCAACCCCTTATTAGAATTTATAATAATAATGATTATTCATGTCGTTTTTATAAAAAGACTTAATCCATCGTTTTCTTAAGTGGGTTAACTACAACCCTTTTCTTTATAACCACNGGGGCGGGGGGTGTGCTATAATGGCATACAGAAATTATGCTTCACTCATCATGCCTACTAGCGTAGGCTTTCACATACATAATTTATTTCTTCTACTAATATATGTATGTCGAGTATAAGTCAATGTCAATGCTAAGAAGAGTGCAAACTTCCTCTACCCAAATTAAACTTATTTAAGTACCAATCCATGGTATCTTGGTTGGGAAAGGTTTTAGCGAAGTAGGTATCCTTGTAGGTGCAGATATTATCTCTAATACTTCCATAATCCAGACAACACATAGGACCACGGTATCCCTTATGGTTCTTTTGATCATTTTGTTTTTATCTCTTGTTGTTAAGTTATGTCACTGTCTTTATGCCTCCTAGGTTTTTCACTGAGGTAACTAACTGATATGGGTTGCACGATTTTGCTTCTAGTGGGGCCTTGGCCTTGAGCTCCTCACCAAAAGTAAGTACAATATATTTGAAATACAAAAATTATCCAAGGTATGTGGGAGGGATGTTACCATATGGATGAATGTTGTATTGGATAAAATAGTTGCATGATTATATATTTATCCATAATAATTTTCCATTATGAATATGCCTTATGAAATGTCTCTAACCATACAACTAATGCATTTGAATTGTAGGAAAGAATGCGTACAATTGCCTACAAGAAAAGAAGGATGAGACTTGTTCCGAAGAACAAGTGATGGCAGTTCAAGAAATAATCCAAAATGAAGAATAATATGACAAGACTTTAGGAGGAGTCAGGAACACTCTAGTTATGTGACACTATTGAGCGACATCATTGATGCAGAGTCTTCCAGATATGAAGAAGTAGCCAAGAAGAAAGGAAAGGAGAGTACCAGTTCAAGAAGAATTATGTATAGGATTTGGTATCGAAGACCTAAAGGGAGGTTCATAGTATCTACAATATGAATCTACAAGATCACGCATGTGGTATATGGAAACATCATGGGATACAAGGAAATATTTGTAGGATGAGGCCTCTCAAAGAAAGAAGGCATAGACTATGAAGAGACATTTGCAGCCACTAGAAGTTAAGACACATGACAGGAAGAATCATGCGTGCAAATTAGAGAAGGCCTTGTACACGCGCAGAAGGCACCCATGTGATAACACATGCATGAGGAGTTTGAAGATCACCTAGAGTCATGAAGATCTTAACCTTTTCTACAAGGTTGAAGATGAAATTCTATAGAAGATGACAAGCTCATAGATGGGTGCGAGAATAAATTTTGAAAATGTTCAAGATAGAGGATATTGGTATCCAATGACCCTATATGGAAACATAGAATATTAGTAGTAGAGGAAGCTAATTGTCACTCTAGTATAGAATGTTTCAATGCATAGGGTATGAAAGGAAGAGGTAGAATGATGCTTCACTTCAAAGAAAGTGACTGCAGAAGATCCTAAGGTTCGACATGATATGGCAGGATGGAAATATTACTGATGGATCTAGGATTTACTAAGAGTAAAGTGCGATCCAACCTTTGCTTCAAGGTTGAAGGTTGAAGACCAGTGATTCTCCTATTATATGTCAATGACCTGTTCCTAATAGGAAAAGAGGAACTCATTAAATATGTAATAAGGAGACTTGCTACTGAGTTTGAGATAAAAGACCTGTGTATGATGCACTACTTCTAAGAATAGAGGTGTGGAAGAATGTGGATGGAATATCCTTTAGATAAGGGAAGTATGCAGTGGATATTGTGAAGAGGTTTAGCATGATGGAATCCAATGCCATGGCCACACCCATGGCATCAAACTTGAATCTATTGAGTGATAATTCATCAGAGTTGGTTGATGCCACAATGAATCGTCAAATGATTGGGTCATTAATGTACCTGAAAAATATGAGACCAAATATTTTCTTTGTTGTGAACACATTGAGCCAATTCCTGATAGATCCGAGACATGTCACCTGATTACTGCAAAGAATATTCTAAGGTACTTGAAGGGTATAGTTGATTACGGTATCATGTATGAGGTGAATCAAAAGATTATGTTTATTTGGATTGGGTAAGAAGTGCCATTGATAGGAAGAGTACTTTGAAGTGTTTCTTTAGTATGGGATCAGGTGTGATCTCTTGGTTTATAAGGAAGAAATCCTATGTGGCATTGAGTATAGCCAAAATAGTGTATGTCGCATCTTGTTCAGCTGGTTGTGAGGCAGCGTAGATGAGGAAGTTACTATATAATTTATTTGATCTCTAGTTGGATGATACATGTATATATTGTGATAACCAGAGTTGTGTGAAGTTGTCAAAGAACCTAGTTTTCCATGAAAAGTGGAAGCATATCGAGATCAAATATCATTATATCAAGGATGTGGCGCAGAGAGGAGAAGTGAATCTCTAGTATGTTGTGAAGAATGAGTAGATATTCGATGTGTTGATCAAGCCATTGGCTAGAGTGAAGTTTGAATACTTCAGGGAGAATCTTGGTGTTCTCCAGATCGAGGTTCCTTCCAAGGGGATGTGATGGGTTAATGTGTCCTTATGGCATAGTTGTGATATGTGTTCCCCACATGGTCAGATGTAAGTGCAGGTCCCTTATGACATGGTTGCAGGATGTGTTCCCCACATGGTCAAAAGTAAGTGCAAAGCCCTTCTGACATGGTTGCGGGATGTGTTCCCCAGATGGTAACATGTAAGTGCAGAGGCCTTTTGACATGGTCGCGGGATGTTTTCCCCACATGGTTAGATGTAAGTGTAGAGCCCTTCTGACATGGTTGTGAGATGTGTTCCCCACATGGTCAGATGTAAGTGTAGATCCCTTCTGACATGGTTTTGGTATGTGTTACCCACATGTTTAGATGTAAGTGCAGATCCCTTCTGACATGGTTGTGGGATGTGTTCTGCACATGGTTAGATGTAAGTGAAAATCCATTTTGACATGGTTGTAGGATGTGTTCCCCACATGGTCAGATGTAAGTGCAGATCCCTTCTGACATGGCTATGGGATGTGTTCGCCAAATGGTCAAATCTGAGTGCAGAGCCCTTTTGGCATGGTTGCGAGATTTTTTCCCCACATGGTAAGATGTAAGTGCAGAGCCTTTCTCACGTGGTTGTAGGATGTGTTCCTCCTATGGTCAGATATAAGTGTTGTAGAAGATAAAAACCTACATGGAGGCTAGGCCTACAACCAACATGAAAAATGGATGGTTCTGTATAACTTCCTATGATGAGTACAATTGAGAGATATCACCATTTGCTTGAGATAGCAGGAGTAGTGACGATGATGATGATCCAGCTTGATGATGATCTAGTTTTGATAATGATCTAGAGACAAAGACTTGTGCTAATGGACCATGCCAAGAGAATACCTTCCTAGTTAAGAGGGAGTGTTGATGTATTTGTAACTTCAAAATATATTCACTTGTATATATTATATTGTATTTCATTGTACCCCAATGTTCCTATTGGGAGAATCATTAATATAATAAATTCATGTAAAGTTATAGAGTTCAACATTCTATTGTGATTCAGGGAAATAGTCCCCACAGCTGAGGGGCACTAGGGTTATTAGACTCTCCTAGTGAAGTCAGCCCTGGCAAGTAATTGTCAAGTGGAAAAATAGTATAAATAGAGAGTGAGCATCTCTATTTGAAACACACACTCACTTTGTAATGTGCCCAAAAGTGGTAAGATATTTTTCCTCCTAAATTATAAATTAAGTCTACGATACCACTACTCTTACGACAATTTGGTGATGAAAGTAAAGCACATTGAAATGAAATCAGCCATTCCATTCCTAATAATAATAACACCCATTCCATTTATTCTGAACCTCCATATTTATCATAATTATCAAAAGGGCCTTTCAGTATTAAGTCTAGCTTTTCTCCCTTATTAGACTATTTATCATCTTATAAGGATTAAGAAGCAATATTCCTTAAACAATCCTCCTTAGATTCAAACCATGCATAAGAAGAGTTTCTACAACATCCTGACCATGAGAACATAAAAATAAATATACCAAAAGAACATAATATAATATCATCAAAGATACCCAAATTGTAACATCCCCAAATGAACTAGAATCGATTCTTTGAAGGAATGCAAACTGTTTACTCTATATCAAGAAGATTTAGTTATACCCATTGGATTAAGCTCATTTTTATGCTACTTAACCATGAAACATTATTAAGGAATACCAAAGATAACATACATATTCTTATCTCTTTGTTTTTCCCATGTGATCCTCATGCTACACTGCAATCCTCCTAAACCAACTTAAGTCATAAGGACATTTCATACTACAAACAAGGAATACTGTAGAGGGGGCTAATTACCTCCTAAATGTCATCATAGTTTAAAAGATAAATAAATATTAATAAATAGGTAGTTGGAGCGGGTACAACCGCTCCAACCTACCTCATAATGTATAAATAATTATCAAAGATAATGCAAAGACGGATTGGACGTCCCTTCCCATATTTCTTTGTCTTTGATCGCTGTGTATGAACTTAATGTATGCTTGAATAATGTTGAAACCCTAGACTTCAACATTGGCGCCGTTTCTGCCTCTATCCAGTCTGGGTGACAGCAGCAGCGGATGGAGGTGGTCGAACCTAAAGGAGAAAGCTGTCGTGAAGATTAAATACTGCTCGTGCATTCGTGAATCTGAAAGGAGAGGATTAAAGAGACTGCACGTGCATTGATGTCGGGATGGAGCCTTAAATGATCAGGCCTTTCATAACCTCTCAACACGTCGTGGCAGGCGTCACAGTGATGCCTCAGAAGCGTTTTAGGACGAAATCTAAAGAGTCTCTGAAACGGGTGTTGAAACACATCTGGAAGGATAGCACAGGCCTCGTGCAGAGTGAAAATGATCAATTCCCGTATTTGACTGGAAAACTGCACAAGGACGGGCATTTTCCCGTCAAATTCTAACAGTAACACACGACTCAAATTGTTTGGAAGATTTGTCACCAAGAGTTGTCGAGAGCTGCTGCATGATATCGAATGAATATTGCATGATATGGAAGGTGCCGGTGCCAGTCCCAGTCCTAGTTCCAGCAACGCCGATCTGCCCCGACATGTCGAAACAGAAGAGCAGGATAATTATGTGATAAGATGGCTGGAAACTTCAGATTATGCAAAAGGGTTTTTTAGAGCTTCTAGAGCAGCTTTCTGCCAGTGGGCATGTCGTTACAGAAGAGCAATTCCTTGACAGACTGCAGGAGGTAGACAATCTGGGCAGTGACCATTTCATTTCTGTGATAGAAGATGCTGACAGTGGTCGAATAGTGGCCACTGGGAGCGTCGTTTTGGAGAAGAAATTCCTCAGAGCCTGTGGTAAAGTGGGCCATATTGAAGATGTTGTTGTGGATTCGTCCATCAGAGACAGACCTTCAAGAGGCAAAGCTCATGTTCATGGCGAGTAGCGTTAAAGAATACCACATGTTCTCCATCTCCCTCTTGTTCTTCGTGAACTCTGTAAGTTGGATTATGATTCGTGTCGGCCATGATGTGAGCAGAGGCGGAATTGAAAGCTAATGTAATAAATTGATATTGGAGGCGGAATTGAAAAGCTTGATGGAATAGATTGATGTTGGGGTGCCTCTGCCATAAATAGTCCTCGATTGTCATGTTTGTGTTTGTGGCAATGAGGCGGTCGAAATCGGAATTGAAAGCCTGCCGTAATTCTTGAATGCCTCGGCCGGGGAAATAGTCGTCGATCATCTCGGGAAGATGCGCCTTCCAGACAGAGCCGTCGAAAGAAAGGAGTAAGCTGCAGCATGCAGTAGCATGGAGGGGTGGCCAACGGGCGCACTTGGGAGAGACTGCGATGGAGACTAGGCGCGAAGACATCGACCGGTTGCGATGGAGGCTTGGCGCGAACGTGGGCATGGAAAATTTGTTAGGGCAGCGTGATGGGGACGAGGAGTGAATGCAGCGGCGCTAAACTGCCACCGACTCGTCGCACCGACTCGTCGGGTCGACCCAGCCACCGACCCATCCATTCCAGTAAGTGAAGCAATGTAATATGAGTTCCAGTATGTTAAACCACGAAGGACTGTTAAACCACGCCGACTAGCACATTGGGCCAGCGACCCGACTGATCTGGTCGACCTCCATCGACCCGACTGAGCTGGTCGACCACCATTTCGTCGACCCTGTCCCGACTACAGATTAAAAATTTTGATGCATCATGAGAGGTCGGTGGGGTTGGAGCAGGAAATTCATACTCTCACGATAGAACAAGACAACGACGATGACATTCAAGCAAATATCATTCACCTACACAGCGAAGCGCTTCAATGAACATGATGACAATGCACCCCTCATTATCAAAATGCTGAAACTGTTCCTAGGTTGTGACCTCGGAAAGCCAGAAGACAGAGAAATGACATAGGAATTCGAAGAGCCAAAAGGCCCCGCATGCCTGAACCGATGGAGATGCCGGTCAGATGAGTCTAGGTGAGGCTTTAAACCAAAAGGCCTAGTTGCGGAAGAATATGGTTTCCCACCGTTATGAGAGGATGAGACTTCGATGGACTATTGTCAGATTGAAGATGGAGGCTGAAGAGTAACCAGTCACAGTAGAGCCTTGTACACGTGTGTTTTCCTATCAAGCTGGCGGCTGTTGCGGCTGAGTTACCTATGCAGACCGGTATGCATGGTTGATGCACAGTGAGGACTACTCCGCAGTAACAGAGACCCAGGACGTTGCTGCAGTTTTCTTTGTTTTCTTCGGGACGAAGAAACATTTTGTTTGTGGGGGAGATGTATAGGGGGCTAATTACCTCCTAAATGTCATCATAGTTTAAAAGATAAATAAATATTAATAAATAGGTAGTTGGAGCGGGTACAACCGCTCCAACCTACCTCATAATGTATAAATAATTATCAAAGATAATGCAAAGACGGATTGGACGTCCCTTCCCATATTTCTTTGTCTTTGATCGCTGTGTATGAACTTAATGTATGCTTGAATAATGTTGAAACCCTAGACTTCAACAAATACCAGGAGGTTATTTTCACTACATCCACAAGCCACTTACTTTACAATTAGACTATATAGGAAACATATTCAAGTACATAAAGGTTATGCTCATTTATAATTACGCTTGAGTTCATTTATATTTACCTTGAGTTCTTGTCTTGCAGGATGATTCAACTATTTGTCCTGCAAGCACTTCGATAAGTCTATACACCCACAATTAGGATATCTTTCTCAATTCATAAGTTATTCAATAGACATATCTACAGGTTTTGTCGATGTTGAGAAAGCTTTTCTCCATCAAGAATACATGGAATGTTTTTGTAGAGTGACAACTGATGGATCACGCCCTCTTTGGAACTGGATTTGGCTCCTTTCCAAGCCTTCACATGTGATCCCTCTATAAGTTTTGTGAACTTTCCAGAGGCTGTCCCCTTCACTTGCATTTTCACTTCTTTAATAACCCATAGTGTTCTAGTTCTCTTCTCTCCTAGCGCATGTGGGATTATTATAAGTTAACTTTTAGTTCAAAACCAATTCGTCTTTAATTATAATTTTGCACAAATTAATATTTTTTTTCTTGGTGCCCAAATCGTTTCCCTTTAAATCTTGATATTGCTTAGTGGGACATTCATGATTTTTTTATGAGATGATGCTCTCACATGACACCAAAGCACTTAGCAAATATTCTCATTTCTTTTTAAATAATGCCAAATAATGTCCAAACTAATATGATGCCCCATATTATATGAGGTGCGATAACAATGACCTCTTATGGTTTTTTTTTTCATTTAATATGGTGGTGCATCAAAATATTAGATGTTTCCCTAAATGTATCACCTTGTGCTATAATTTTTCTTTTAATATATATGTAGCAGGTCATAGTAGTTAATGTGTAACAGTTGTATGAGATATTAGCCTTGAAATTCCAACGTATATTCGCATAATGAGGTATAAATGAGGAATCAAAGTTCCCTTTTAAGATTAAACATGTTTCCTAGAATTATATTCGCCTTTTTAACTATACATAAGGCATTAGGACCGTATCAAGGTTAACATAACAAGTATTAGATATCACTTTTCACTTTATTATAAAGCATTTCTTTTTCTTAAATTTATTCTAACCTTTATTTATACTAGCCTTTCCTTTATATTGAGGGTTAATATAAAAGGTGTTATACCTTTAACTTTTCCATTTTGATTATATTAACTTTTCTCTTTTGCTCTATAATTACATGTAAGTGCCTACTTCCTTTCTCTTTTGATACATTTAGAGTAAAATATCCACCTACTTAGCATAGTGGAATCGATATCGTGAAAATTAATAACGGAGATAACCCACCATACTTCAACAATTGCATGTTCCCTTGTTCCTTTAATAAGTAAATCATTGTTTCTCAATCGATTCCAATTTATGCACAACAGGCTGTCATGTTAGTAAGTAAACAGTACTCACTTTTTCCTTAGCACTCACAAAAAATATGATGACCCATAGTGATCATTGATCGAGTCGCTAGGTTCTATTTTCATGAATGCCCCTTCCCCCTAGTGGATTCATTGCCAATTGTTGTTTTTAGTCATTTGAAGCTTTCAGTATTTAACCCTATCAATTACATCTACAATTTGACAGAGTTTTAAATTCGGTACTTACAGTGATGTTTACTTACACTATGAGTTTGGGTCGAGGTGGCGAGGGATGTTACGTACTCTCCCCCTTCGAATTAACACTGTCTTCGGCGTTACCTGTTTTCCTAGCCTCGTCTCGATTCCTTATGCAGGTTCTGAATGCTTTCTTTTGTATTTTTTAACTGCTCTTGAGAGATGGGATTAGGTCACCAACCTGCATTTTTAAACATATATATATGCATGTCTACTAAAATCGACATTGATAACAATGTATAATCTTAGAATCCAACACTATACAATTTTTATAATCCACAGTGGTTCCAATATACATGTCCGTTCTATTCGCTAATAAATACACATATTACCTCATAGGTACAAGTTTACCGATAATGCACATACCTCTTCCCAGCATTATTCCTTTCCTTGGATGTTCTCCATCTCAACAAGCACTCCAAGTGCTAACAGTACTCCAAGTACCGATCCAAGCTACCCAACACAAGGACGATACCCTTCCTTAGGCATATCTCCTTCTTGTGCTATTCAGGGCACTTCGCCAAGGTGAGGCACTTCCTTTCTCGCACACCATAACACCTAGAGGTTATTCTCTTCATAGAACCCCCACTCTTGTGACAGTCCTCTTAATGTGTGTAGAACGAGTCTTAACCAAAACGTCTTACATCTAGGCATCCCCAGAATGCATAATGGTTCCTAGCTGGCTGAGGGGGAAATACATAGCTTTCATCTGCTACCTTCATCACCACTTTCCTCATGGTAACAACTTTATGCACATGATATTTTTCTCATATCTTCTAACTTATTACAGTCCAAGAGCTTTTGCACTCCTCATGGCCACAATTTCCCATGCCTGCAAACACTCCATAGGCTATTAGTTTACCATATTATTGATTCAAAGAACATCAATATTCCATAATAACTTTCTAGCATAATTCATTTTCTCATTCATCGGATAATAGCCTTTATACTAGTGCACTCTTTTTACCACTAAGGAATTTATTGATTTTAAGCAGAACGCATTTTATTACTCACCTCGACTGCACTGTAGACCAAGTTCTAATTTCATGACTTTAAAGATTTGTTTTCGTACCTTGTGAGTATGTACGAAAGATCAATAGTCTTTATGTGCACAGCCTGATAACTAGGCTTAACTTGCACGCCATTTATTAGAATAGTTGTAATATTGCATCTCTTCACCACAACTTTTCATTTAGGTTTTGCATTCACTTAGCATTCATTTAGTAGCTAATGAAATATAATTAGAAATTCTTATAAGAAAATCACATTCTACTTTATAACAGTTCACAAGACAACATCTTTAGAAAACAATTAGTATACAGTTATATCATCATTCACCACTATTTCCAGAGCTATTATTTTATGACAAGACGATACCAATTCCATGACAACACATAACTCTACCTCAGGTTTATGTCCATTTAGGACTCAAATTCATATGCTATTTATGTGCACACATGTAGGGGGAGCATCAACGGTCTATTCCTCTTATTTCTTTATGGACCCAAAACTTGAGAACTGGTAGTTCCTGTGAATCTAATATCCCCAACTAGAAATAGTTGTTCTTAGTTATCAAAAATTTGTTCATATAAGGTGTTAGTGTTTATGCAGTTGTGCCTTAATACTAACATTAATTTGGTGCAACGTATATTTTCATATACCTGCATAATCCAAACAATAGGTGCTTTTAATATAGTTATCCTTTCAGCATCACTTATGTTCCTATTTAGATCTTACACATAATAATTTTAGCTACACTTTGCTAGGATTTTGGGGTAATGTATTTACTCCTTCCTTAAATGGTTAATTCATCAAAATCCATTTAATAGCTACCTTGTCATCTCCAAGAAGCTAGTACATATAAGGTAAGTTTTACTTGAAACATATCCTCCTGAGCCACTTCATATTTTATTCATTACTAATAGAAAAAAGGTATAGAAACTTAAATTCCAATTCGATTCTCACGAGTTCCTTACCAGTCCTGTATTTTTAACGATAATGATGTGACCCTTTTCGATGATAGTCCTTAAAGAGAATATTCGCCATGTAACCTATTAAAAAAAAATTCAACAAGGAAGTACTAAGAATTCTTTAAAATATATAGCAGGTCATTGGTGGCTAGTCCAACTATGAATGTAGGCCCTAGAGGTAACTTCTTTCCGTAATTCAAATTCCACATTACTATTTATATGATGATTTTATTGGTCCTGTGCGCATTTGTGTGCATTTATGCAGACTTACATACCTTACAAAAGGTTTTTGTGCAACTCAAATAGAGATGAGACAATTATCTTAGCCATGGATAAAACATCTTTAGAAAAAAACAAAATATCAACATAGCTATGTAATTACCTCATTGGGCCTCACATTGAAGTGGAGAAGCGGTTCCTGCATAACTACAAGGTCAACCAACATATATGATTATTTGCAGATGCTATATGTTAAGGTACTTGTGTTGTAGATCATCGTGAGTTTGTCGATTCCTATTATATCAAGCAAAACTTAATCATCCGTTCCTAAAAAAAATATGTAGGATCATTTTTGAGCCCAAATATGGCCGAGTGTTTCGACCTTAGCTCTGATACCATATGTAACGTGCCCAAAAGTGGTAAGAGATTTTTCCTCCTAAATTATAAAATAAGTCTACGATACCACTACTCTTACGACAATTTGGTGATGAAAGTAAAGCACATTGAAATAAAATCAGCCATTCCATTCCTAATAATAATAATAGCCATTCCATTTTCTCCTAAGCTCCATATTTATAATAATTATCAAAAGGGCCTTTCAGTAATAAATCTATCTTTTCTCCCTTATTAGACTATCTATCATCTTATAAGGATTAAGAAGCAATCTTCCTTAAACAATCCTCCTTAGATTCAAATCATGCATACGAATAATTTCTACAACATCCTCACCATGAGAACATAAAAATAAATATACCAAAATCACATAAGATAACATCATCAAGGATACCCAAATTGTAACATCCCCAAATGAATTGGAATCAACTCTTAGAAGGAATGTGAACTGTTTACTCTATATCAAGAAGATTTAGTAATACCCATTGGATTAAGCTCATTTTTATGTTACTTAACCATGAAACATTATTAAGGAATACCAAATATAACATACATATTCTTATCTCTTTGTTTTTCCCATGTGATCCTCATACTACACTGCAATCCTCCTAAACCAACTTAAGTCCTAAGGACATTTCATACTACAAACAAGGAATACCAAAAGGTTATTTTCACTACATCCACAAGCCACTTACTTTACAATCAGACTATATAGGAAACATATTCAAGTACATAAAGGTTATGTTCATTTATAATTACCCTTGAGTTCATTTATATTTACCTTGACTTCTTGTCTTGCAGGATGATTCAACTATTTGTCTTGCAAGCACTTCAATGATTCTATACACCCACAATTAGGAGATCTTTCTCAGTTAATAAGTTATTCAATAGACATAGTTAACATAGGCATGACATGTACAATATTTTGTTCACATAATAGTCCTTGGAATGATACAATACTAAATCAACAAGTTTTAATTAAGCATGAATAAAATCCATAACACCAATCTTGTAGTGTTCATCGCTCTTCCAAGCACAAGCAATAAGCAAAGGGACAAGAATCCCTGAGGCGGTTGTTAAGAAAACAACCGGGCTAGACCATTACAGTTTGATGAATAAAATAAAATAATCTATTTCTGTAGTAATTGAGTGGCATAATCGAATACATATATATTGTATGGTGCCCTACCATTCTTTTATCATACGCATCCCCGTTGTGACACCTTCCCTGCACTCACAACTTAGCTTTAAAATATTCAACTATTTAAAGAGGAAATATAATAGCCATGAAACATGTCATGAAGTTTACTCATTCTAATAATGTAGCTTGTAACTTTAACAACTACCACTTAAATCTTCGTTTTCTAAGTTAAAAGACTGATCCGACTGAAAGCTCGACTTCAACTTTCCTCCCAACCAACTCACTCTATTCGACGTGCGTTATTTCTACCTAGATCCACCCCCGAGCTGGGAGACGAACCCACTAAGGTAAGGAATAATGTTAGAACCCCTCTGAGGTTCCCTAAAAATGTTCGACCATTTTCAACCACCATGTAAAGGACATTTTGCTAAATTTTGCTTAACCAACATATAAGAGGATAGCGTGTACACAATAATGCTAGTTTTTATAACTCCTGTAGGTCATACAAGCAATGTAAGTACATCATTTATACCAAAATCAAACCTACTCATGCCATCATTTGGGTGCATCAAAACTTCCTACAATTATTCAGATGTATTTAATCGACTCCCACCATTTTTCAGATGTAGTTACCTTGGTTGGTCCTGTGACTCGACCCTCAAAAATAACAAAGTATGTACAGTATTCCCTCAAGGCAAAATAATCTAATACAAAGGTTATAAAGGATAAACTTACTCTTATACTAAGGAAATGCATCCATAATGGATGTAGCACATCAACACCAAAAATGAATTACTCAATTGCCAAAGTCCTACAAAAGAAGCTCTTACTCATTCGCTCCACAATGAATTCCAAAATGTTGCATGGTGAATTGCATAAAACAAATTTATGGATTTGTGAGTGGGTATTCAGTGAACAAAAGGAAATATGCAATGCGAAACGTGCAGGATTGATACCTTGTGTGGTGATTTTTCCTTCGCCAATACTATCAACATACATGGGGAAATGTACAGAGTGTTTAATCATCAATAAAAAAAAATAGCAAGCAAGGGTAGTTATACAGAGCGGTATTCAGCATTTCAAACAACAGTAGAGGTAAAATACAAAGTGAATCTCTCACTCAACCCATGAACATTCCCATCAATATTTTGGAGGTCCCCAGTATGAAACTGGATCAACTATTACAAGATCAAAATTCTAAGACACATGCAGAGGGTAGCGTATAGCCATACTATCAACTAATCTATCCATAGCTACTTCCAAGCAATACACAGGGGATTCAAAATATGGCCTAATGATTTCATAATCAATAACACATCAACAGAAAAGATTAATACTCTATTGCAAAAGCCATAGAAAGGGAACTTTTACTCATTCAACCTCCTGTGATTGCAAATGAATTTTCAAAAGAGTTTCCTTAGGAGGGGAGACGCTTTTCACAATGTAATATACCATAAACAAATCAACGAGATAATTATCCATGTATTTGCAGACATTGAGAGGGATATTCTTCCAAGAGACATAAATAAGGAATCAAACAAAAACAATCAGACTTATGATTGCAAACTAAAGAATCGAAGTCAAAGCAAGGGATGAACCCTCCCCCTGCTGGGAATTAAACTACCAAAGAAAAACAATGATAGACTTATGTATAGGGTGATAGACATATCTACAAGTTTTGTCGATGTTGAGAAAGCTTTTCTCCATCAAGCATACATGGAATTTTTTTGTAGAGTGACAGTTGACGGATCACGCCCTCTCTGGAACTGGATTCAGCTCCTTTCCAAGCCTTCGCCAGTGATCCCTCTGTAAGTTTTGCAAACTTCCCAGAGGTCGTCCCCTTCACTTGCATTTTCACTTTTTTAATAACCCATAGCGTTCTAGTTCTCTTCTCTCCCAGCGCATGTGGGATTACTATAAGTTAACTTTTTAGTTCAAAATCGATTCCTCTTTAATTATAATTTTGCACAAATTAATATCTTTTGTCTTGGTGCTAAAATCATTTCCCTTTAAATCTTGATATTACTTAGTGGGAAATTCATGCTTTTTTCTATGAGACAATGCTCTCACATGACACCAAAGCCCTTAACAAAATATTCTCATTTCTTTTCAAATAATGCCAAATAATGTCCAAACTAATATGATGCCCCATATTATATGAAGTGCAATAACAATGACCTCTTATGGTTTTTTTTCATTTGATATGGTGGTGCATCAAAATATTAGATGTTTCCATAAATGTATCACCTTGTGCTATAATTTTTATTTTACTATATATGTAGCAGGTCATAATAGTTAATGTGTAACAGTCGTATGAGATATTAGCCTTGAAATTCCAACGTATATTCCCATAATGAGGTGTAAATGAGGAATCAAAGTTCCCTTTTAAGATTAAACATGTTTCCGAGAATTATATTAGCCTTTTTAACTATACATAAGGCATTAGGACCATATCAAGGTTAACATAACAGACCTATTAGATATCACTTTTCACTTTATTATAAAGCATTTCTTTTTCTTAAATTCATTCTAACCTTTAATTATATTAGCCTTTCCTTTATATTGAGGGTTAATATAAAATGTCTTATACCTTTACCTTTTCCATTTTGATTATATTAACTTTTCTCTTTTGCTCTATAATTACATGTAAGTGCCTACTTCCTTTCTCCTTTGATACATTTAGAGTAAAATATCCACCTACCTAGCATAGTGGAATCGGTATCGTGAAAATTAATAAAGGGGCTAACCCACCATACTTCAAGAACTGCATGTTCCCTTCTTCCCTTAATAAGTAAAGCATTATTTCTCAATTGATTCCAATTTATGCACAATGGGTTGTCGTGCTAGTAAGTAAACACTACTCACTTTTTCCTTAGCACTCACAAGAAATATGATGACCCATAGTGATCATTGATCGATTATCTAGGTTCTATTTTCATGAATGCCCCTTCCCCCTAGTGGATTCATCGCCAATTTTCATTTTTAGTCATTCGAAGCTTTTAGTCTTTAACCCTATCAATTACATCTACAATTTGACAGAGTTTTAAAGTCGGTACTTACGGTGATGTTTACTTACCCTTTGATTTTGGCTTGAGGTGTCGAGGGATGTTACACACTCAACTAGAGTGCATGAGTGAGAGAAGAGGATCTCACACAAGTGAGAGAGAGAACAACTGTCAGAGATCATATTTCTATCTTTGGGTTTTACTTTTGCTATTGGTGCTCATTCTATCTCTGAGAAAGTTTCAGGGTTTTCTCCTTTATGGTTTCCCCGAGAAAAACTCTTTCCGTCTCTTTTCTCTTTTGATTATTTCTATGCATGTTATTATCTTAGATAAGAACCTATATCATACTACTTAGATGATAAAAATCTAACAAATTTGGGGATAGGTATCATAAAAAAAACTACTTTTTTTGTTCGTATTTTTGACACAATGTCGTCATCATGTTTTTTTAGGTATTTATTTTCTTTGGGTTAGAGAGGCCCATCAAAAGTATGTTGAGTGGGTACTCACTGGATGCGGAATTTAATTCCATATCCAACGAGCTCTCTCAATTGAAATTTGAGTAAAAACACAGGGAGATATGTCGAAAATACGAACAAAAAAGTAGTTTTTTCTTTTCTTCCTCAAAAATTAATAAACATTATTTTATTATTTTAACTACTATTTTATGAATTTTCCATAAGAGGCCCATTTTGAGTTGAAATTTCTTCTAATTGGAAATCACAAGAAAAATGACTAAATCATAGAAGACAAAGAAACCCTATGACAAACCTAGATTTCACATCAACTTACTATAATAAGAGGGTCCACACTGCTTGGATTTCCATTCCTTTGCATTTTATGTGAAATTTTGATAAGGTAGCACATATTTTTCCACTGTTGGAATTTCTCTTTAATGGAATCATTTTTTTGAATGGTCGAAGACCACAATAACTAAATGGCATAGGAATGATTCGCCCCTCTTCTTTACCAAAAAAAAATCTATGATACATATGGATAGTCTTAGATATTACATGGTATTTGGTGAGTGTTCTCCTCTCCTTCACCCAAAAGAGGTATGATACATATAATTGGTCTTATGTGTCCCTCTCCTTCACCAAATTTTTTTATCATATTTAAGGTTGGTCATAGACCTTACGTGGTTGCTGGTGAGTGAACCATGATCTCACAATTGAAGGAACATAGGATGTCACAATTGGAGGAACATGTAGCAATCAAAGAAACATGTATATAAAGGAGAACAATGATATATATGATCCCACAATTGAAGGGATAGAGGAGAACCATATAGATACCTGAGAAAACAAGTAGTTTTGAGAGGAACAGATCAAGAGCCAAAAATTAGGTTTGAAAGGAAGAAATGGAGAGCCAAAAATTAGGTTTGAGAGGGAGATAAGGAGAGAAAAAAAAATTAGTCTTGAGAGGAAAAGAAGGACAGCCAAAATTTAGGATGGGACGAAAATGTGGTAATCAAGGATTTATTTTTAGGGTTTTATGTTAAAGGAAAATAGGTTTAGAGGTAAAACCATAGAAATTTTAGGTTTTTCTTTTTATTTTAATATTTTACCCAAGTTTTTTGGAATAAAATTCCATTTTTACCCTCAATATGAGTTTAAAACATCCCATACAAACATTCCAAACTACAACACTTCAACTCTTCACACAATCATACACCATACATTACAATTGATCCTCCTCCACCTATATTATATAGGCTAGAGGAATAGGAGAACATATGCCATCACTAATGTAGGATAAACTCATTTTATAAGTTATTGTAATCTTATTTTGTAAAATTTTTATTATTATTGTTGACTACTATACTTATAAATCATCACAATTTATTGTGAAGCTCTGTGATTTCATGTTTTTGTTTTGTCCTTATAATGTTCTTGAACTTTGAAAGGTTGGGATTAAAAAAAAGGTAAGATAAATAAATGGTTCGAATCCATTAAATTAATATACTAGGGTTATTATTAAGTGATGAATCTATGAATTTCCATCTTCAAATGAATTTTTTTGACAAAATTGGGAGATGAAAGCACACTCAATTTCTCAAAACATTATTTATAGAAACCAATCCCAAATATAATACAAACACAACCAACAAGATCATTATCAAAATGCAAAAAATTCTCTATAAAAATATAACAATAATAATATGGATATACTTAGTAATACTTGTATGTTTTTCTATTTTATTTTCTTATGATCAATATTTATAAATATTAAATCACATTTGCACTAATGGTGCAATTGCTAGCGCTCAAAATTTTCAAG
The DNA here is from genome assembly GCA_001517045.1 of Pseudotsuga menziesii. Taxonomy (NCBI): domain Eukaryota; kingdom Viridiplantae; phylum Streptophyta; class Pinopsida; order Pinales; family Pinaceae; genus Pseudotsuga; species Pseudotsuga menziesii. The sequence goes on along the minus strand of LPNX010038619.1, from coordinate 58,445 downwards.
AAATAACTTCTAAACTTTGAGTTTCGAAAAAAATCTATTTCAATATTATAAGATGAATTGAGATCAAACTACACTTAGTTGCTCAAAACCTTACTAATTATTAAAAAAAAATACCAAAAAAAATGCAAACAATGAAAAAAACTAAAAACTAAAAATAAAAAATGAAACCATGAAAAATAAAGATACTTAATGATTATTGTGTAAGTGATATTTTTCTTAGGTTTAAAATTTGTAAATATTAACTCACATATACTAGAATATATCTTTACTACAACTTTCCAAAAAAGAAATTCCAAACTTCAACTTTGTGCAATAAGCCATATTTCAACTTTGTGTAACATGCCATTTCATTATTATAAGATGACCTAGAGTATCAATATTAATTTGTAATGAAATTATAATATAAAATATTAACTTATAGTAAAATGTTTAATAAGTTCCCTAGATGCTCATGTCCAAATGAAGTCCATGGCCATGGGTCCGGGTGATGAGGCACACAACTGTGCCTCTCCGTTACCTTGCTGGCATTACCCTCTCATAACCATGTTGCATTCTCCCTCATGGATGTGTGCATTAAAAATTGCACATGACATGGATATCTCATAGCTGCGGGATTGTACAGGGTTGTAACCTTATAGCTAGCTCATCTTAATGGGTTGTCTCATTCGACGATCCTCTGCACCAAATGCTCAAGGAAATTGCTTCTTTGTCACCATGTCCATTTTCTCCTTGCACCTTGTCCATTGCACTCTTTCTATCCTGCTACCTCTCTGCCTCTAGCTTCCCCAGTCTGTGTGTTTCTCAGCCATATTGTGACTCCAGAGAGGAAATCTTCGTCGAGGCCATGATGGGATAGGAATCCACATTCAGCCTTCTATTCCTTTCAACGATCCAGCCAGTAGCAAGGGATTTGGTGTTGAAGTTACAAACTCTCTATGCACCATGATTGATGACTTGGAGGATGAACTCTTAGGATCCCTCGTAGCTGCAGGCTGAACCCCCAAATGTTGCAGAAATTACTGGGTTTTGAATAAAATCTTGGTTTGTATTTTTCTTTGATACTCAATGTAGCCCCTCCCCGATGTTGTCCCTCCGCCACCCCCAGTCCTTCCAGTTTACTTGGCTCCTACACCCACCCCCCCTGCCCAACAGTTCCTATGGACTGTGAACCCTCCCCCCTCACTACGTAGAGCTATATGAAGACCATCTTAGCTGGAAAATGTACCTTCAGTCTATCTTATAAGATGAGAACCGATCCCCTCTTTATTAAGACTCCTCCTTATAGCAAGAATGAAGCCAACAACAACAGTGAAGAAGACACTTCTAGCGGTGAAGAAGCCTCTGATGATAAGGAATAACCAGGAGAGCTAAGCTCCTTAGGCTTCGGGACTCCTATCATTGAGGAGTCATTATTCAAACCTTAACCAGGTTTCTTGTTTTCAAGTCTCTCCTTTTGTTATGTCTCAAGGCTTTTGGAATTTCCATGTCACAACTTTGAGACTCGTGAACATGTTTTTTTGTAAAAGAGTTAAATCGCTTCCTTTTGGGTTTGTTTTCCCTAATTGAGGGAGGGTCTGGTAAACTTTTTTGGTTTGTCTTATACTATTAGGCAGACTGAATGTCTACACCTTCTTGTTCCTTCCAAAAGGACAGATTCTATGCTCTGTAACACTTTTTGTACGATTACTATTTTTCTTTAATAGAATAGTTCATTAACTTAAGAAAAAAAATGTTTAATATGTTTGCAAACCCTAATAACATATTATATAAAAATTAATGAAGAATATCAATTTTAAGATATACATGTCTATAAAATATTATCTAATTTTTTCTTTAGTATACAAAATTTTAAAGTATAATTATTATTTTTCATAATACCTAATTAAAAATTCACACTACAAAAATAATAACATAGATAATAACATGATATCATCATATAAATCAAATATTATACCATATATTAACACTATCAAAAAATATTAATAAAATGTTAAAAACCAAATTTGATGCATCAATAGTTAAAAAGGATAAGGAATTACACACTTTACATTATAATTATAATTTTATGCTAAAAAAATATTTAAGAGACGCATTATTAGATCACCATAGTTTGTTGAGTTGGAAGGTTGAGAAGGTCAATAATGTAACACATATTTTGAAATTGAAATCTATTTTTTGTGCATATGACATTTGAAAGAAATTTTTTTTCATATAAAACCCCTTCAAAGAAAATGTTTTTCATATAAAACCCCTTTAATGTCTTTCTTTTAACCCATAATGTTTTAGGAATTGTCCTATGCCTTGTTCACAATGGAGCTCACTTAGAATTTGTTTTTTATTTTAGCAATGTTTGTTTTCATCTATAGGATAGATAAAATATACATATACTTTTCATTTTCAAAATTATGGTTGATGACCTCTTTATAGTATATTAATTTTCTTGTATCTTCTTATTTCCTTTATCTTACTATAATTTATCTTTATTTATAGATGTAATAATGTTTTTAATGTTATTGTTATACAGTAAAGAGACATCTTACTTGATTACACAATGATTTATTTAAAACTTGCCATCTTTAGGTCAACTCCATTTAAGTCGCAAGTGGTTTTGATGGGAGATTAAAGCAATTTTAGAAAGATTATTGTCTTATGTTGTTTATCTTGTTCTTGTACATTATTTACCCAGTGACAACTATGCTTTCAATGGGAAAAAGACTCACTTTTATGAGGAGGATATGATAGGATGTACTAACTTTATTTTTTATATTTGATCTATATTTATTCACATATATCTAGAGATGTTGCAGCCCCAAACTTCACAGCACATGAGTGACAGGGGTTTCGAAGAGTAATTTATGTTTATCCAAAAGCTAAAGGTTCATTGATTTTCAACTCTTTAAGTCCAAACTAACATTTCCACTGTTCATCCATCATTTTTTCAAATTTGTAGTTCAAGTTAAACTCTATTGTTGTCATACACGAGTATATATCTATATTAACTACATCATAACTATGGCTCTACCAAGGGCCTACACTGATCAAGTTCTCTTGAGGTGGAAACCCTTTTTAATTTACAAAAATGTCTAATAAGTATTTCTACTTGGGAGGGAAAAGGCCAACTTTATTAAGTAATTTCAAAATAGGGTAAATATGAGTAGAAGAATTGAGTAACATTAATAATCATATAATCAAATATTTTTCCAAAAATGGCTTTACTTGTATTTCTTTAAAACTAATAATGAACATTCAAAGTAGTTAATGAGTAAAATAATCCATATAAAATTTAAAATCTAGATTTCCAAATAAATTGGAATTTGAAAAACATTTTAACCTTTGGACAACTCGAAAAATATGTTAGAAACGTTGAAAAAAGTTCTAAAGCATCATTCAACTCAAATTATTTCTAAGCTTGGCCAAAGTTATAGTACAACCTTATCACAACATCATTCAACTCAAAAGGAATTCTTAACTTTTCTAATATGTTCCCCATGCTAATTTGGTAATGATTTTTTATTATAACATTCCTTTTAATAATTTTAATATAACAAATTTGTTCATAATTAAATAATAGCTTTTAAATCTTGCATAACTTTTAACTAAAACTAATGCTTTATTATTATAACATTCTATTATACCTATTTTAATATAACAAGTTTGTTCATAATTAAATAACAGTTTTAAAATTTTGAATAACTTTTAACTAATTTTGTAATCACATGTTAATTTTTTTCAAATAATTCTACCTAAATTAATTAAAAAAACTAGTTATATTAATGTTAGAGTTGGAAAGATTCTATAGTTGATAAAAAAACATCATAATTTCTTTATTTTATACAACATAATTATCTTGTACTCAAATTATTATTGTACAACAATAATCAATATTATTAAAAAAGATTATTAAGGAAAAAAGACTTCAAAAAAGCAAGCCACTTCAACATTAACATTATAAGATGAGCCACAATGCAGTTATTTTATGTGAAACTTTTTAGATAAGTGAAACTTTTGATATAAGTGGAATCAAATTCATTCGAGGCTACAATTGAAGATTAATTTAAATCTGAGGTTATCCATCATGTCAAACTTTTCATTGCGAGGGAAATAGTACTCTAAAAATTTTACCGTTGGGAGGAGATGACAACAAAGAGCTATTAAAGTCTTCTCAATGCATTTGCCTTATTATTTGTTTGAATTTGTATCTCTGGCATGTGGAGCGCTTCTTTCTTCTTGCTTTTCTTTGTACTTGGTGGGTGAGATTTCTTGTCTCTATGTTCTATGTTCTATTTTTTCTGTGTGTTGATGATCTGGTTTTGATGATGATCTAGCTTAATGATGATCTCGTTTTGATGATGATCTAGAGACGAAGACTTGTGTTGATGAACTGTGTGAAGAGAATACCTTCCTAGTTAAGAGGGAGTGTTGATGTATTTGTAACTTCAGAATGTATTCACTTTTTTATCTTATATTTTATTTCATTGTACTTCGATGTTCCTATCAAGAGAATCATTAATATAATAAATTCATGTAAATTCATAGAGGTTAACCCTCCATTGTAATTTGAGAAATAGTCCCCACAATTGAGGGGTACTAGGGTTATTATACTCTCCTATTGAAGTCGGTGCTCGTAAGTAATAGTCAAGTTGAAAACTAGTATAAATAGAGAGTGAGTCTCCCTATTTGAAACACACTCACCCAAATGGAGCGCATGAGTGAGAGAAGAGGAGCTCGCACAAGTGAGATAGAGAATAGCTGTCGGAGATCATATTTCTGTCTTTGGGTTTTACTTTTTCTATTGGTGCTCATTCTTTCTCTGAGGAAGTTGTGGGGTTTTCTCCTGTATGGTTTCCCCAATGAAAAATCTTTGTGTCTCTTATCTCTTGTGATTATTGTTGTGCATGTTATTCTCTTAGATAAGATCCTAGATCATATTTATTAAATGATAAAAATATAACAAATTTGGGGATAGGTATCACAAAAAAACTACTTTTTTTGTTTGTATTTTCGATATAGTGTCATCATCACATTTTTCAGGTATTTCTTGTTTTTGGGGTAGCGAGGATCGTCAAAAGTATGCCAAGTGGGTACTCATTGGATGCATAATTTAATTCTACATCCAAGGATCTCTCCATATCGAAATTTGAGTAAAAACATAGGGAGATATGTCGAAAATACAAACAAAAATTAGTTTTTTCTTTTCTTCCTCGAAAATTAATAAATATTATTTTATTATTTTAACTATTATTTTATTAATTTGCCGTATGGGGCCCATTTTGAGATGAAATTTCCTCTAATGGGAAATCACAAGAACAATGACTAAATCATAGAAGACAAAGATACCCTATGATGAAACTAGATTTCACACCAACTTACTATAACCACAGGGTTCGCACTACTTGGATTTCCATTCCTTTGCATTTTATGTGAAACTTTGATGAGGTAGAACATATTTGTCGACTCTTGTAATTTCTGTTTAATGGAATCATTTTTTTGAATGGGCCAAGACCAAAAAAACAAAATGGCATAGGAATGATTCACCCCTCTTCTTTACCAAACAAAAATCTATGATACATATGGATAGTCTTAGATATTACATAGTATTTGGTGAGTGTTCCCCTCTCCTTCACCCAAAAAATATATGATACATATAATTGGTCTTAAGTGTTTCCCTCTCCTTCACCCAAAAAAATTATTCATATTTATGGTTGGTCATAGACCTTACATGGTTGCTGGTGAGTGAACCATGATCTCATAATTGAAGGGATATACCAGAACCATATAGAGAAAGGAGAAAACAAGTAGGTTTGAGAGGAAGAAATCACAAGCGAAAAATTAGGTTTGAGAGGGAGAAATGGAGAGCAAAAAATTAGGTTTGAGAGGGAGAGAAGGAGAGACAAAAAAATAGTCTTGGGAGGGAGAGAAGGAGATCCAAAATCAAGGATGGGAAGAAAATGTGGTAGTGAAGGATTTATTTTTAGGTTTTTATGTTAAAGAAAAATAGGTTTAGAGGTAAAACCCTAGAATGTTTAGGTTTTGTTCTTTCTTTTAATATTTTACCAATTTTTTTGGAATAAAAGTCCATTTTTACCCTCAATACGAGCTTAAAACATCTCATACAAACATTCCAAACTACAACACTTCAACTCTTCACACACTCATACACCATAGATTACAAGATCCTCCTCCACCTATATTATATAGGCTTAAGGAATAGGAGAACATATGCCATAACTAATGTAGGATAAAGTCATTTTATAAGTTATTATAATCTTATTTTGTAAAAATTTTATTATTATTGTTGACTACTATACTTATAAATCATCACAATTCATTGTGAAGCTCTGTGATTTCATGTTTTTGTTTTTTCCTTATAGTGTTCTTGAAATTTGAAAGGTTGGGATTAAAAAAAAGTTAATATAACTAAATGGTTCAAATCCATTAAATTAATATACTAGGGTTATTATTAAGTAACGAATCTATGAAGGTCCATCTTCAAATGGTTTTTTTTGGAAAAATTGGGAGATGAAACCACACTCAATTTCTCAAAACCTTATTTATAGGAAACAATCCCAAATAAAATATAAATAAAACCAACAAAATCACTATGAGAATATGAAAATTTCTCTATAAAACTATAACAATAATAATATGGATATACTTAGTAATACTTGTATGTTTTTCTATTTTATTTTTTTATGTTCAATATTTATAAATATCAAATCACATTTGCACCATTAGTGCAAATGTGTGCACTCAAACTTTTCAAGAAATAACTTCTAATCTTTGAGTTTCTAAAAAAATCCATTTCAATATTATAAGCTGAATTGAGATCAAACTACACTTAATTTCTCAAATCCTTACTAATTATTAAAAAAACATCCCGCACAAAATTCAAAGAGAGAAAAAAAAAATGAAACCATGAAAAATAAAGATACTTAATTATTATTGTGTAAGTGATCTTTTTCTTAGGTTGAAAGTTTATAAATCTTAAATAACAATACTAGAAGATATATTTACTACAACTTTCGAGAAAAGAAATTCCAAACTTCAACTTTGTGCAAAAAGCCATATTTCAACTTTGTGTAACAAGCCATTTCATTGTTATAAGATGACCTAGATTATCAATATAAATTTGTAATGAAATTATAATATAAAATATTAACTTATATTAAAATGTTTAATAATTTCCTCGGATGTTGGTGTCCACATGAAGTCCATGGCCACGGGTCCACGTGACGAGGAACACAACTGTGCCTCCACGTTACCTACATGATGTCACCCTCTTGTCACCATGTTGCATTCTCCCTCATGGTTGCGCACATTAAACATTTCACAGGACGTGGAGATCTCATAGCTACGGGATTCTACAGGGTTGTCACCTTATAGCTGGATCATCTTAATCAATTGTCTCGTTCGACGAGCCTCTGCACCAAATTCTCAAGGAAATTTCTTCTTCATCACCCTATCCATTTTATCCTTGCACCTTGTCCATTGCACTCTTCCTATTTTGCTACCTCTCTGCCTCTAGCTTCTCTGGTCTCCCTTTGTTTGATAGCCATGTCATGAATCTAGAGAGGAACTCCTCACCGAGGTCGCGTTGGGATAGGAATCCACATTCAACCTCCTATTCCGTTCAACACTCCATCTAGTAGAAAGGGATTTGGTTTTGACATTCCAGACTCTCTACGCACCATGATTAACGACTAGGAGGATGAGCACTCACGATCCCTCATAGCTACAGGCCGAACCCCTAAATGTTGCAGAAATTACTGGGTTTCCAAGAACTTCCTGGTTTTTATTTTACTTTGATACTCCACCCATCCCCTCCCCGATGTCGTCCCTCCCCCAACCCCACACCTTGCAGTTTACTCTGCTCCTTCTGACCTCCCTACGCTCCCTCCTGCACCCACCCCTCCCCCAATAGTTCCTATGGACAATGAACCCTTCCCCTCACTCCGCAGAGTTGTATGAAGACCATCTTAGCTAGAAAATGCACCTTCATTCTACCTTCTCAGATCAAAACTGAGCCCCTCTCGATTAATACTTATCCATTTAGAAAGAATGAAGCCAAAAACAACAGTGAAGAAGACACTTCTAGCGATGAAGATGCATGTCATGACAAGGATGAACCAGGCGAGCCAAGATTCCCAGGCTTCAGGAATCCTATCATTGAGGATTCGTATTTCAAACCTCAACCAGGTTTCTTGTTTTCAGGTCTCTCCTTTTGTTATGTCTTAGGTCTTTTGGAATTTCCATGTCACAACTTCGAGACTGATGAACATGTTTTTTTGTAAAAGAGTTAACTCTCTTCCTTTTTGGATCTATTTTCCCTAATTGAGAGAGGGTCTTGTAGAATTTTTTGGTTTGTCTTATACTATTAGGAAGGCTTAACCTCTACACCTTCTTGTTCCTTCCAGAAGGACAGATTCTATGCTCTATAACACTTTTTGTATGATTATTATTTTTCTTCAATTGAATAGTTCATGAACTTACAAAAAAAAATTGTTTAATAAGTTTACAAAATCTAATAACATATTATATAAAAAATAATGCAAAATATCAATTTTAAGATATACATGTCTATAAAATGTTATCTAATTTTTTCTTTAATATACAAATTTTTAAAGTATAATTATTACTTTTCATAATACCTAATTAAAAATTCACACTATAAAATAATAGCATAGATAATAACATGATATCATCATATAAATCAAATATTATACCATATATTAACACTATAAAAAAATATTAACAAAATGTTAAAAATATTTCAATTATTATTATCATTATTATTTATATTTTAATGATCATGTCAAAGGTTATTAATGTTCACTAAAACCAAATTTTATGCATCATAAAAGAATAAGGAATTACATAGTTTACATTATAATTATAATTTTATGCTAAAAAAAAACTTTAAGAGAACCATTCTTAGATCACCATAGTTTGTTGAGTTGAAAGGTGGAGAAGGTCCATAATGTAACATATATTTTGAAATTTCATCTATTTTTTGTGTGCATGACATTTCGAAGAATTTTTTTTCATATAAAACCCCCTTAATGTCTTTCTTTTAACTCACAATGTTTTAGGAATTGTCCTATGCCTTCTTCACAATGGATCTCATGAGAATTTTTATTTTATTTTAGCAATGATTGTTTTCATTTATAGGATAGATAAAATATATAGATACCTTTAATTTTCAAAATTATGGTTGATCACCTGTTTATAGTATATTAATTTTCTTGTATCTTCTTATTTCCTTTATCTTACTCTAATTTATATCTATTTATAGATGTAATAATATTTTTAATGTTATTGTTCTACTCTAAACAAACATCTTTCTTGATTACCCAATGATTTATCTAAAACTTGGCATCTTTAGGCCAAATCCATTTGAGTGGCAAGTCGTTTTGACTCAAGTTTAAAGCAATTTTTGAAAGCTTATTGTCTTATGTTGTTTATCTTGTTCTTGTACATTATGTACCTAGTGACAACTATGTTTTCAATGGGAAAAACACTCAGCTTTATGAGGAGGATATGATAGGATGTACTAACTTTATTTTTTATATTAGAAGTTCTGAAAAATGTTTATTTGATCTATATTTCTTCACAGATATCTAGATATTTTTCAACCCCAAACTTCACAACCATATAAGATAATGTGAGTGACAAGGGTTTCAATGAGTAATTTCTATTTATCGAGCTAAAGGTTCATTGATTTTCAACTCTTTAAGTCCAAAATAACATTTCCACTCTTCATCCATCATTTTTTCAATGTTGTAGTTCAATTTAAGCTCTATTGTTGTCATACATCATTATAGATCCATATTAACTACATCTTAACTATGGCTCTAACAAGCGCCTACATCGATCAAGTTCTCTTGAGGTCCAAACCCTTTTTAATTTACAAAAATGTCTAATAAGTATTTCTACTTGGGAGGGAAATGGCCAACTTTCTTAAGTAATTTCAAAATAGGGTAAATATCAGTAGAAGAATGAAGTGAGTAACATTAATAATCATATAATCAAATATTTTTCCAAAATGGATTTACTTGTCTTTCTTTAAAACTAATAATGAACATTAAGAGTAGTTAATGAGTCCTTTTTAGATAGTCAATCGAAAGAGCACAACGAAACCGTGCAAACTCGCTCGCTGCATGGAGGATGCTCGCTGCATGCTAGATCTCCTCGGCCTCTTGCCTGGAGACGCTGTCCATTAGATCATTGAGCTGGAGCTGAGGCCGATCTGGAGCCTGACTGATTCTTTCTTGCAGGGATTGAGGAGATGGAGAGATCTGTCCCCTGGGGGTGAACTTAGTAGAGCTTGAGGGCTGTTTTCGAGGTCCTCTGTGCCTGCCAATGACTTGAGGGCATTCTGATGCCTGGGATGGGAGATATGCCTTTGTATCCGAGATCCGAGGCTTTTCATAATCTAATCCGGCCTCAGAACAGGAGATCTGACTCTAGAAACCCACCGAAGTTCGTTAAGAGAATAGAGGATGTCCCGGAAGTAGCTCTGCCACCTGAAGAAACTATGAGGGTTGCTCTCTCCCTCGCAGACCGAGCCCTGGTCGGGCAATTCACAGGGCTCTGGCCCTCGCCAAAGACAACTGATAGCTGGGTCCAAAGAAACTGGAGACCTCTTATCTCCCAAAACGTTGCAGCCTACTTGGTCGGAAGGGTATTTTTCCTCTTTGACTTCGAATCCAAAGAAGACAAGGAACTCATATTCAGGAATGGGCCCTACTTCATGGGACCGCAAGGTCTCTACCTCAATGGGTGGACCCCGAATTTTGATCCCGAAGCTAACATCCCCAAGGCCGTGCCAGTCTGGGTCAGACTTCCAAATCTTCCCATGCATTGCTGGAACTCCAAATCTATCCACGCGATCGGGACAGTTCTAGGGAAGTATATTGATATGGCCAGCCCTAAGGACCACTACGCCTGCGCCCGGATCTGCGTAGAGGTGGATCTAGAAGCAGGTCTTCCAGAAGCTATTAAACTAACCGTGGGGAACTGGACTCATTTTCAAAGGCTAGACTATGAACAGATTCCCTTCAAGTGCCGGGGCTGCCATGAATATGGGCACTTCATTCGAAATTGCCCGAAAAAGCCCGAGACTCATCAGGACAAGGGGGAGGGTTGGAAAAAGGTAAACAGATCCAAACCCAAAAAGCAATCAGACTCAAAGACGACTGAAGGGGACAAAGAAGGGAATAAGGAACCTAAGATCACTCTCCTTGAAGAGACCCCTGAAACCTCCAAGACCAAAGAAACTAGTGAAGAAAGGGAGGACCCAGTAGTAGAGGAAGAGAAATCTAGTAATGATCAAGGTAAGGAACCTGAAGCTGATATAACAGCCCATCTAATGCATGACCAGGAGGACAGCATGACAGAGAATCAAGTAGGAAGAAACCAGGGAACATCAGAGGAAGACTCTGAATCGGAAGAAGAAGAGGAGGAGGAGGGGGAAATAGAAATGACCACTCCAAGGCAATTAAAAACCAAAGGTAGGAAATCTAAGAGAGAAGTAAGGGAGAAAGATACCTACAAGGATAAACTCTAAGGCTCCCAGCCCACCCTGGAAAAGTTGCTGAAGAACACTATAAATACTCGCCAGCAGGGGCATGCCCAGAAAGGGATGCCATCAAACAACAAAAGTAAGTAATGAAGGTTCTCTCCTGGAACTACAGAGGTCTCGGCAGCACATGCAAGGAAGAAGCAATGACTGATCTTGTTTCACTAGATCAGCTGGACATCCTTCTGATCCAGGAGACCAAGATGGAGGAAGAAGCATTCCTCCAAGTAACTACAAAATTTTGGAAAAAAAGAGGCAAAGCTGCAATTAGCTCTAGAGGCGCATCCGGAGGCATTGGGACGCTCTGGGACGAAAATAAATTCGAGGATGTTGACATCAAGTACATCTCTTGTTGGATCCTCACCACGCTGAGGCAAAAGGACACGAACACCCTGGTAAGAATTTTCAATATCTATGCACCTAATTCCTATGCTGCAAAAAAGGTTTGCTGGAGGCTTATCCGAGAGGAAAAGAGCAATCTCCCAGGAAATGAAATCTTGGCAGGGGACCTCAATGTCACCCTCAGCCAAGAAGGAAAAAGAGGGGGATCCTTGGTCAGGGATCCCATTCGAGAAATTGTTGACGAGATCATTCTGGATTGGGATCTCATGGATGTAAAACCGCCCTCTGGAAAGTATACCTGGAACAATAAAAGAGTCGGGCCTGGGCATATTGCTGCCAGACTCGACCGGTTCCTGGTCCAGGACTCTTTCCTTTTGCTCGGGCTGAATCTAACTTCCAAAATCCTTCCATTTGGAGGATCGGATCATAAGCCCATTCTGCTGGAAATGGCTATCAATAGGAACTTAGGACCCATACCGTTCAGGTTCAACTCGCTGTGGGCCAGACAACCGGAATTTCAAAAGATTGTTGCGGATACTTGGGCCCTCCCGGTCACTGGCTCGCCCTCCTTCATATGGGAGGAAAAACTCAGAAGGACCAAAAGGGAACTCAAGGCTTGGGCAAAAGCGATCCCCTCTCCCTCCCTTCAAAATACCCACGCTGCCAATGCGCTGGAGAAACATCAATCACTCATGGAAGATAACAACGTGACTCAAAATGACATTGAAACTGAAGCTAAGCTGCAGTCTCACCTTCACGCGGCCTATAGACTCAAAGCTGACTGGTGGAAAATCAAATCCAAATGTAAATGGTTGAAAGAAGCCGATAAAAACACAAAATTTTTCCACAAACAGGCAAAAGCAAGGGAAAATCAAAACTCTGTGCAAGAAATCCAAGCTCATGGAATTCTCCTCACTAATTTTGAGGACGTCAAGGCTGAAGCCACGAGTCACTTCAGCAATTTGTTTAAGGATCAGCCCACTGTGGAGGACAGCGATCTCTTCAATTTGATCCCCCACGCTATTAATAATAACCAGAACCACGATCTAGACCAGAAGGTAACAATGGAGGAAATCAAGCAGGCCATTGAAGGTATGGAGGATGACAGATCTCTGGGGCCTGATGGATTTAATGCCACCTTCCTCAAGCAATGCTGGGACATTATAAAAATCGATCTGTTCAAAATGATCAGCCACTCTCAAAGGTGCAGCAAAGTCGAGGGCAGCACAAACTCTACCTTTCTGGCACTCATCCCGAAAGAAAAGGAGGCCAAGATCTTTGATAGGTTCATGCCAATATCTTTATGCAACATTGGTTACAAAACTATAACGAAGATAATAGCCAGCAGATTGAAGCATATCTTGCCGAGAATCATCTCGGAGAATCAAGGCGGGTTTGTCAAAGGCAGGAAGATCTGGGAAAATATCATATTAACTCAAGAGGCCATTCACTCTAGCCTGAAGAATGGTGATCAAGGAATGGTGATTAATATCGACCTAGCCAACGCCTTTGATAGAGTCAAACATCCCTTTCTTCTGAAGGTCATGCAGAAATTTGGATTCAGCTCAAAGTTTATCTCCTGGATCAAGGCCTGTATCAGTAAGCCGTGGATTGCCCCCTTAGTCAATGGCAGAGCAGCTCCTTTCTTCCAAGCCTCAAGAGGCCTGAGGCAAGGCTGTTCGTTATCCCCGTTGCTCTATGCCATTCAGGCTTCGGTTCTCAGCTTTCAGCTGGAAAATGCCAGACTTGAACAGGATCTTCCCGGGATTAAGATGACCAGAGGAACAAAAGATATCAATCATGCGCAATTCGCGGATGATACTATACTGCTGGGGGGAGCCAGTCAAATCATAGCCCGCCGTTTCAAAGATGAACTGGAACGTTATTTTCATGCCTCCGGAAGTGAGATCAGTTTTAGGAAAAGCAAGATATATGGATGGAATATTAACCCAAGAGAAATGCTTGATATCTCAAGAACGCTCAGAATGGATGGTGTAGTCGACTGGGAATCCTTCAACTACCTAGGAATACCCATCTTCAAAGCCAAATCCAAGAGTTCAGCCTGGACTCCAATTATAGAGAAAATCAAAAGGAAAATCCAGGGCTGGGGGTCTATCTGGTTAAACCTGGCCGGGAAAGTGGTCTTAATAAAGTCAGTTCTGAACAGCTTCCTTCTCTACCAGAGTACCCTACTTCTAGCTCCGGTCAAAGTAATCTCTCAAATAGATGGGCTGATCAGATCCTTTCTCTGGCAGAAAGGCAATGCTGGGGGTGGTAAAAAATTTGCTTTGGTCAGCTGGAGAACAATTAAATTGCCCAGGTCAGAGGGGGGACTTAACATCAGAGATATCAGAAGTCAAAACTTGGCTATGGGTGCCAAGCTGCTTTGGAATTTGATTTCGCCCAAGCCTTCTTGGTGCAGCCAGGTGTTGAAGGCCAAATACTTCAGAGGAAGGAGGATCAGGTGCCTTGATGGAGAAAACCTGAACCAGAAAGGAACTGCTATCTACAATGTCTGCTACAAAGCTCTCCCTAGGTTCAAAGAAGAATTGCATTGGGTTCCTGGCAATGGGAAATCAATAAATATATGGCAAGACAGAATCCTAGATAAGGAACCGCCCCATATCCCACGCGTGCAAGAGAGACTGACTGAGCAAGGAATGAAGACGTTATGGGACTTCTCCAAGTGGGAGACAGAGTGGCCAAATAGATGGGCCGGCTGGTGCTTGCCAGACTGCTCACCTGAAATTAACGTTGAGCTAAAAATTCTCTCCACTCACCTCGCTGGGCTGGCACCGGAGTCAAAGAAAAAGAGGGATCGAAGAGGCTGGGGGAAGAAAACTGGAGTCTATTCCACGGATGAAGGATATCAATTATACGCTGCAAGCTACAACGTGCCGGACAATCCAAGGAGATGGTCGAACCTCTGGAACTGCAGAACTCTTCCTAAAATCGACTTATTTGCTTGGACACTACTGCATCAGCGAATTCTTACTGGTGAAAATCTGCAGAAGAGAGGATTTCTCGGTCCATTTAGATGTCCTCTTTGCTCTGAAGACGAAGAACATATCAGACACCTGTTCTTAACGTGTCCCTTCACAATTTCGGTCTGGGAGGAAGTGATGAAGCCGCTGGGAGGGGGAGTTCGCTTGCCAGACTCCATTCAGGACTGGTTCATAAGTTGGGACAAGCTGTATAATGGTGACCTGCAAAAGAAAAATGAAATTAAAGATTGCTGGCTGAAGCTACCCAAGCTAATTTGCTGGGGCATATGGAACGAGAGAAACCGGCGAATCTTTCAAGAGAACGCCCAGCCAGCTTGGAAGATAGCAAAAAAGGTAAATGTCCAGCTTGGAGAGGTAATCAGTATTTCTAAACCCTCAATTAATAAAGAAATCCTGACTGAGAAGGAGAGAAAATGGATGGAAAGTATTAAAATCATGGAGAAAAATGAAGAAGAACCAGTAAAGCTGGAAGAATGGGACATTAGAATGGATTCCGAACAGTTTGAGAGGTGGCTCAAAGAGAAGAAGTCTTTTAAATTATTCTTTGATGGGGCTTCCAAAGGGAACCCGGGTAAAGCAGGTGGCGGAGGAGTCATAATTGATCCGGACGGGAAGATCGAGATTGACTTCAGCTGGAACATTGGTATTGACTCGAACAATATGGCTGAGGTGTACGGGCTATGGCAAGGACTCAAGCAGCTCCAGGGAAAAGGTGTGGAGGAGGTCTTGGTCTTTGGGGACTCCAGAGTTATTATTCAGGCGCTGAACGGGGGTAGAAGGGACAAGACTCGAAGAATAGCGAGGATGATTAACAGAATTAGATCCAAAGCAAAATTTTTCAAGAAAATAAAATTTTATCACATCCTAAGGGGCCTAAATGTATTGGCGGACCAGGCAGCCAATACCTCTATAGCAGCTGGTCTTCATGATCTCATTGTTAATTCGGTTTCTAGTATAGATATTCCTCCTTAGATTTTACTATCCGTAGGAGGAAGAAGTAGTCGGGAAGATTGATGTAATAGGTTTTTGAACCAGCAGTCTATTGGCTGATTTCTTAATATATTATAACCGTTTTTGTAAAAAAAAAGAGAGTAGTTAATGAGTAAAATAATCCATATAAAATTTAAAATCTAGATTTCCAAATAAATTGGAATTTGAAAAACATTTTAATGTCAAATCAAGATTTTAAATATTTATCCAAATGTTTTTGAGAAACTACTTGTTTTTCTTATAACTAAAAATGAGCATTTACATGTTAAGGTTAACCTTGACTTGGGAATGAGGAAGGATGTAAGTGGTTTAAGGAACATGGTTTTAGTGGACCGTGCTTTCTTCCCAGTTGTATTTTCATTTAAAGAACCTTATAAATACAATTATAATATTCCATTGTAATGTGCCAAAGTGAGCCCGAGAGATGCTATTGGAATCCTAGGGAGACCAATAATAAATCTATTATTGAAGGTTGGGTTTTCCCTATGAGGTTTTCTATGGTAAATCTAGTGTTACCATTGTAATGTGCCAAAGTGAGCATGAGAGATGCGATTGGAATCCTTGGTCGACCAATAATCAATCTATTATTGAAGGTTGGATTTTCCCTATGAGGTAATTGCCATTATTTTGTAGTTTATTTTCTATTTTGTAATTTATTTTTTATCACATATTTTATTCCTAAATTATGTCTTAAATTGAAATTTGATATATAAATACATAAATGTGTCATATTATTATTCAAGTCAATTGAATTTTACTACTAATATTTTACTACTAAGTTTGTAAGATTGTGAGTATTTCCCTATTATGGTTGTATATTTATATGAGTATAAGATTTTTTATTTTTTAATTATAAGGTGATATGTTATAAGTTTCTTACTTTTTATTATTATACATATTTGGCCTATAGCGTCTCTCGAGGCAACACAAAAAAAATTCTTAAAATTTTTTAATTGCTCCTTGAGATAATAGAGTTCTTATCTTAAAAACAATATAACCAACTTGTAAGGAATAAGGAAGATAATTATACCAACCAAAGTTGTGTGGACACAACTTATTTCTCTTAAAAAACAACTTAATTTGTTAACTTTATGGATATATATACCTAAAAATAAATAAATAAAATAACAATCTTTCTTAACTCTCATAATACAATTCATTTATTTCAACCAAACCTCAATGTTCTTAAACTTAGAAAAAAGATCTAAAGCATCATTCAACTCAAAAATTTTCTAAGCTTGGAAAAAGTTCGAGTACAATCTTATCACACATCATTCAACTCAAAAGGAATTCTAAAATGTTCCACATGTTAACTTGGTAATGCTTTATTATTTTAGCATTCTTTTTAATAATTTTAAGATAACAAATTTGTTCATAATTAAATAATAGTTTCTAAATCTTGCATAACTTTTAACTAAAACTAATGATTTATTATTATAATATAACAAGTTTGTTCATAAATTAAATAATAGCTTTAAATCTTGATAACTTTTAACTGAAACTAATGTTTTATTATTTTAACATTCTTTTTTAATGATTTTAATATAACAAGTTTGTTCAATAACTTTTAAATTTTCATAACTTTTAACTAATTTTATAAGATCATATGTTGATTTTTTTTCAATTAATTCACCTAAATTAATTACAAAAAACTCGTTATAATAATGTTAGAGTTGGAAAAATTCTATAGTTGATAAAAAAAAACATCATAATTTCTTTATCTTTATATAACATAATTATATCACAGTCAAATTATTATTGTACAATAATAATCAATATCATTAAAAAAGATTATTAAGGAAAAAAGACTTCAAAGAAGCAAGCCAGTTCAACATTAACATTATAAGATGAGCCTCAATGCAGTTATTTTATATGAAACTTTTGATATAAGTGGAATCAAATTCATTCGAGGCTATAATTGAAGATTAATTTAAATCTGAGGTTATCCATCGTGTCAAACTTTTCATTGCGAGGGAAATAGTACTCTAAAAATTTTACCGTTGGGAGGAGCGGACAACAAAGAGCTATTAAATTCTTCTCAATGCATTTGCCTTATTATTTGTTTGAAATTGTATCTCTGGCATGTGGAGCGCTTCTTGCTTATTGCTTTTCTTTGTACTCGGTGGGTGAGATTTCTTGTCTCTGTGTTCTATGTTCTGTGTGTTCTAGTTTTTCTGTGGTCTCTCTTTCTTGGGGGAGGCAGGCGTTTCTTGGGCTGAACAGAGGCAGAGGCATGGCGTTTCTTGTAGGGAAGAGATGAAAATACTATTTAGGTGAATACTTGTCTTTCTGTACTTTCTTTATTTTCTTTTGACCTATTCTAATGAAGAGAAAAATTGGAATTCTGTTGTTAGCGATGCTGGGATGCTTGCAGTTGCAGCATTATTTCACATTTTACTTATGTTTTATTGTGGCATCAGTTTGATTTTGTTCTTTTCTTCAATTTATATAACGTATTCTTGCCCTTGATCTTTTTCTATTCTTTTTCTTCCCTATTATGTTCTGTTTTTTTTTCTTAAATTCGTTAATAGTCTTTACCCTTTCCCTTTCTTAATGTTTGATTTATTTATATGTTATGGGTTTTACTTCAAATTGAATCAAGAAAATTGTATGTTCTGTATATGTCTTGTTGGTGGGCGATCTGCCTCAATTTGCGTTGTTCTTTTTTTCCATTTATCTTTAATTTTTTAATCTACAATTAAATTTTAACAATTGTATGTTCTTTGTGAAGATGAATCAAGGAAGAGGCGGCGAATAACTTGGATGGGTGAGTAATGTGATCTATGTATTTCTTTTCATATTGACAGTTTCTCGTAATCAGTAAATATTTAATTTCGCTACCGGTTGGTTTAAACATTAAATGATAATTTGTTTGTTTATGTCTGGGACAATAAGCGATGTCACATCAAGAAGAAAAAAAGCATTGTTCATGTAGGTATTTTCCTTTCTTTTA
Organism: Pseudotsuga menziesii; assembly: GCA_001517045.1. Classification (NCBI taxonomy): domain Eukaryota; kingdom Viridiplantae; phylum Streptophyta; class Pinopsida; order Pinales; family Pinaceae; genus Pseudotsuga; species Pseudotsuga menziesii. The sequence goes on along the minus strand of LPNX010038619.1, from coordinate 39,577 downwards.
TTTATGCTTTTTTTCTCGAGTTTGTAAAATTTTGGAGTTTATGGTTTACGTTATTTTGGTACTAAACGCAAACAGAATTTGGCATTTAATCATTAGCGATGCTTAGACATGCAATGAATCATCTATTTAATTTAAGTAAAATCATCTTTGACTGAATTGAGATATAAATATTTGGACAGTATATACTAATATTACAGTACGATATAAATATTTGGACAGTCTATACTAATATTATAGTAAGAGAGTCATAATATTATGTATCTATTTAACATTAAAACATTTAATATAGGGTTTAGAGTTGCACATTGGAATTTAATAGGTATATAGTATAGTTATATAAATAGTAGTGAGATGTTTTACAATTTAAAAAGGGAGAGATGTTGTAGCTTAATGTGAATAGTTAAATTTGGTTTATGAGACTTTTTGGTATGCTAAAGTTTATAGTACATAATTTATTCTACCCCATCTCTTAATATGTTAAGCAAGTCCAGCTATAAGCCATATCAATATTAAGTATCAAATTTAGTTCTTCTTTCATTTCTATTTATGTATTGCGTTTATATAATGTAATATTAGTATTTTTAATAAATAATTAAATATATTAAAACTTTGAATTGTAGTAATGCATTTTATAGTGTAATGATAATTTAGATTTCATTTTTTTCATTTTTTTTAATTATATGGGAATTTGGTACTTTAGTGATTTTCTTCCACTTTTGTTTATAGCACCACACAAGAAACACACACATGAATTTGCTTTATAAAAATTTATATTGTAATAATGCATTGATCTTTTGATAATGTAGTGTTTGATGAATAATTTAACGTAGTATTATGGCATTCATTTTAGATAATGTGTTTTGTTTTGTATTTGATGAATATGATTTTTTATAATATGTCTTTTTTTTAAAATATTTTG
>LPNX010038619.1:0-36207 GCA_001517045.1 Pseudotsuga menziesii | reverse complement strand
GGGGGATGGGAACGGGGAGTAGGAGATGTTAGTGTTTGTGTAGGAGGAGGAGGAGGTGTGGGGAAGAGGAGTAGGAGTAGAAGGTGGGAAATTGTAGGAGGAGGGGGAGGGGATCACAGGGGGAGGAGTGGTCATAGGAGGAGGTGTGGGAGGACGAGGATGAGGATAAGGATAGGGAGGACTAGGGTGTGGGCGAAGAGGGGGGGGAGGAGAAAGAGGAGGGTGAGTGGAGTCAAAGTTGAAAGAGGAGGATGAGGTAGGGGAGTTTGATCTAGAGGGAGAGGGGGAGGTGTTGGTGTTGGAGGAGGGTGCAGGGATAGGGTATATAATGATAGGGGGAGGAGGAGGAGGGGGAGGGAGAAGAGGATAAGGAGGCATATAGGGAGGAGGGTGATTCAGAGGGGAAGTAATAAGGGGAGGGATTAGTTTAGGGGGAGATGATATGGGGTGGTGGGAGGAAAAAACTAGGGAGGAAGAGGAGGCTGAAGACAAGGGTGAGATAGGAGAGGGGAGGAAGGTGGAGTAGAGCAAGAGGAGTATAGGGATGGGGATGGGATAGGATGCAAGGTGGAAAGGGGTGGATTGGGGTTGGAAGGGAGGTGGAGGAGGAGGGGGGTGAGGGTGTTATGTGAGGGAGAAGTGGAGGAGGTTAACAAATGGTGGAAGCGGGTTTAGGTGAGGGGGAATGGGGTGAGGCAAAGGAGGCAAAGGGGTAGGGGAGGAGGTGAATGTCGAAGAGGTAGGGGATGTGAAGGGGTAGTGGGAGTAGGTGGAGGAAGGGGAAGGAGGGTGTACTATGAGGGGGGATGAAGGAGGATGGCAAGGAGGAGTGGTGGAGGAGGATGGCGAGATTAGAAGTTGGGGGAAAGGGGAGGACAGGAGGAGAGAAGGAGGAGGAATATGAGAAGTTGGAGGAGGTTGGGAGTAGGGGAGGAGGAGGAGGGTGGTGAATGTTAATGGGAGAAGGGGGAGGAGAAGGAGGGTGTTAGTCACTATGAGGGGGATGAGGAGGAGGAGGAGGGGGAAGAGAAGGATGAGGACGAGTAGTAAGGGAGTTGGAATAGGAGGAGGAGGAGGAGGAGGACTAGGGGGAATAGGGGTGTATTTATATTTAAAACATTAGAAGATATTTTGACGTATAATATCATTACATGTTGTTTTACCATAATTAGAGATGGGTTTATCTCCTTTCAAGATGTCATTATTGTTTATGGTCCTTGAGGTACAACCTTCACTATAAGTCAAGGTAGTATTTCCCATTCAATAGAATGAAATGTATTTTTTTAGTTTCCCTAGGTGAAGTCATCCCTGCTACAGTAAGAGGTCAGCCTTTTCAAGTTAGAAGGTTACTCACTTGATGTGTATGAATAGGGAGGCACTATCCCTCATTTAGACACATTCAATCACTCAATTTTGCATAAGGAGACAAAGAAGATGAAGGATGAGAGAGAGATATGTAGAAGAATTCTTATACTTTGGGTTTTTACATATTGTGATATTGTTTTAGTGACAGAACTATTCTGGGGAAGTTTTTGGGGTTTTCTCCTTTATGGTTTCCTTGAGGAGAATATTTGTGTCTTTTGTATCTTCTTTATCTTATGCATCCTAGATATTTTTTGTGCTTGTTATTATTTTAGAGAAATATCTTAATCAATCTGAATAAGACTAGAAAAACTAACATCATATCAGAGCCTCTCTAAAAGAAGGTACTATGCAGTAGTAGAAACTAGGACTTCCTAATTCAAGGTATTCTCTACACATATCAATAAGAAAATACATATAGGCTAACTCTCCCTAAGAGGGTGCCTCTTTTGGTGGAAGTAGAATCAAAATTGAAGAAGTTTCATTTTTTACCTAGACACTAGTGTTGGGAGGAACTAGGGAATCAAGTTTCGGAGCCTTCCCATCTCAACTTTGAGAAAAGTACCTTAATGAGAAAATATCCTCAAGGAGGAACATCTTTCTATATACACAGAATTCCAAAACTATAAGTTTGGACAATTAGGGTTTATATGACAAATCCTAGGTTAGCCATCTCTAGAATCAGGTCAGAAACCTCAGATCAGTAATATCTAAACCTTTTATAATTCCATTTGAGGTTCTTATTTCAAAAAGACTCATCACACCCATCTTGATGATAAGATTGGGGTTAGAACGGAAGTAGACTATCTCCCTAATCCTCAAATAAAATGATTTGGATCATTATATTAGTAAGGAAATTCTAGAGTCAAAGGGAGATGAGGCTAAGGCTATTCATAAGAAGAAATTTTTTAAGGCCAAGAGGATCATTGCAGATTCTATTAAGGATCATCTCATCCCGCACATGTCATCCTTAAAGACACCTAAGGAAGTGTTTGATGCTTTGATGAAATTGTATGAAGGAAAGAACATCAATCAGAAGATGACTGTGAGGAACCAAATAAAGAATGTGAAGATACAGAACTCAAAACCATGTACTCCTACTTTGTAATGGTTTCTCAAATAAAGGAACAACTTGAAGTAGTTGAAGAAGGTGGTCGATCTCTTTCAACAGACTCTTAGAAGAATGCACACAGGAAGAATATCAAATCATAAAAAGAGAAGAGAAGATGGGATCATCTAAAGATCAAGATCTAGGATCTCACACTAGAATATAGAAGGAGAACCACCATCACAACAAAAGGAAGGACCATAATAAAAAAAGAAAAAATAAGTACAACAAAGATCCTTCCAATATTCGATGCTACATTTGTGATGAGAAGGGACACTACTCTAGATATTTTCCCAAGAACACAAACTCTTTCAAAAATAAGTCCAACAAGAAAATACAACATTTACACACCACTGAAGATGATGAATCAACAAATAAAATATTTAGAAAAGAAAGAGATAGTTCTTTAAGTAATGAAGAGTGTGTCCTAATCTCAACACTTAGGGGAACTATCTGACATGGAAGAAATGATTGGATTATATATAGTGGGGAATACAAATATATGACATGATACAAAGAATCATTTGTCAATATATATGAGCATGAATCACCTCACAAGGTGAAAATTGGTGATCATTATTAATAACCCATAAAAGGAAGTGGATACGCTTCATACAAGCTATATTTTAGAAAATATTTGAGGATGAAATACATGCTATCTGTTCCAGGACTAAAGAAGAATATATTATCCCTCCCTGTACTCAATACAAAGAGAATAAGGGTTGCATTTTTTGATGACCAAGTATTAATGTGGCTGAAAGGAAAGACAATAAATGATGAAACAATAAATAGAGATCAAGAGGGAGGCTTGTACAATTTGAAGGGATAACTTGAAAAATCATTAGTTGATGAATCAATATAATCAAGTGAACTATGGAACCAAAGGATTTCATATGTGCACTACATAGCACTACTAATTACAAGAAAATAAGTTTTAGGACTTCCATAAATCCAGGAAAAACATCAATTTATTTTCAAAGGATGTGCACAAGAAAATAATGCTAAGAAGTCATTTCCTAGTAGTGAAAGCAAAGAAAAAGGAATATTGAATATAGTACACTCATATGTGTGTTAGTGGGATCATGTCATCTAACTCAGTAAGAAGGTATGTATACTATGTTTCTTTTATAGATTATTTCTGATGTAAAACTTGGATATATTTCTTGAAAGGGAAAAATAAAGTCTTCAACATGTTCAAGGAATTCAATTTTTTTGTTCAAAACCACAATAAAAGGAAGATCAAGACTATAGGGTTAGATAATGGAAGATAATTCACCTCAAAAGAATTCAAGGGACTCTAGAGAGGATCTGGGACTAAGAGGGAGTTGAGAACTCCATAGAATCCTCAATATAATGATGTTGTGGAATGAAAGAACAAAACTATAATGGAAGCAATGAAATAAATGCTACATGACCAGGATATTCTGATACACCTTTGGGTAGAAGAAGAGAGTACATATATGTATGTATAGAGTAGTACTCCTCACCAAGTACTCAATAACAAGACACCTGAAAAGGCCTTCTCAAGAGAGAAACTAGAAGTCATCCATCTCAAAATATTTGGATGCCTAGTGTACATACACATTCCGAAGGAAAAGAGGAAAAATACAGATCCTTCTGGGAGGAAGGGAATATTCGTAGGATATAGTGACACTTCAAAGGCCTAAAAATTATAATTCCTAGGATTTAAGAAAATCAACATCAATAGAGACATGACATTTAATGAATACTCAACATACTACAGGTAGAGAAAACTACCTATTGAAGAGGTCAAAGAACCCAAAGAAACTATAGTCCGAGATATGGCAATGGAAGAAACAACTCCATAAGACCATCAAGATAATGAAATGTAAGAACCAAAAGAACCTAAAGAAACACTTCAGGATAAGAAATACCATAAGAGAAAACCATCATGGGAATGAGATCTATTACAAGATGCAGAAAGGTGTGGTGGTCCAGATGGGATGCATAGAGAAATAAAAATACCTAAACCATATAACAACTATTTGGCCCTGCTATGTGATAGCATTGACAAAGAAAATTACAACTACGAAGAAGAAATTGAAAATAAAAAATGGAAGGATGCCATGATCGAGGAGAACACGTTGATTATGAAGAATCATGTATGTGAGATAGTTTTGAAACCGGAAGGGAATCCTATTATGGCTTCAAAGTGGATCTACAAGATTAAGCATGCTATAGATGGAAACATTTAAAAGAACAAGGAAATCTTTGTGGCGCATGGCTTCTCACATAAAGAAGTAATAGACTACAAAGATACATTTGAACCTGTAGAGAGATAAACTTACATCATATATATACTTACAGTGGTTGCAGTAATGAAATGGAAGATACACTAGATGGATGTCAAGGAAACATTCTTGAATGGTGCAGTTGAAGAGGAAGCATACATAGCTAAGGATTTGAGACACATGAAAAGAATACTCATGTGTGCAAATAAAGGAATGAATAGTGGTGGAGGAGGAGTATAATGTGGTTGAAGTGAGGTGGAAGGGAGGGATGCATTAACAAAGGAATATAAGGAATAAAAATGGGTGGAGGAAGGAGAGGGAGGATGAGGTGAAAAATATCGAGGATATTATTTGTGAGAATGATGTAAATGAATATGAGATGATGGATGAGGAAAAGGTTCAAGTCTAATGTCCCCTCCATGGTTAAAATATTCTGAATTAGATCAGTTCCAATGGAGTCAAAGTAAAGAAATAATGTTGTTGAAAATGAAATGTTTTGCAATGTGTATTGGTCTCTTTTAATTATTAAAACATGAATTGAGTTATTGGAAGGGAATTCGCAATATAATGAAAGTACTAAGAATATTTTTGAAAGATGATCAAAGTGGTTCCTCACTCTTAAATGTGAGCTGAATCAGAGTCTCTTAGAGGTTTCCAACACTACACCAACAAGAGTGTATCTTGACGGTATCTCGAGGTCGTTATTCAGTGGTCCTCGCTTCCTTTGAATAATTTTCCCACGGTTTTCAAATATCGTATGTTGGATATTTGTAATTTTTTGGGGGGAGTTGATTTTATTAATGGATTATTATATTAATGTGTGGAATTTAGAAAGTGTCACAAATTGAGTTTAATTTTCCAACAACTAGGAAAAGCCCGCAAAGGGAAAGAGCATACATGAAGTTTATGAAAAAAAATTTGTTTCAATTTGATAAAGAAAATTTGTTTGGAAAAGAATGACAAATTAAGACCTCAAACTATATCTCACTTTCTGATTATCCACCAATAATCAACAAAAATACTTTGGTTGGTGACGAGAGCATACTTCATGGAAATGTGTCGGGTATGAAATTATTACTTATTAAAAGATGTAATCAAAGAAAAAAAACTAAACTATACAACCTTTCTAGAAGGAGGAGTGTGTGCGCGTGTTGATTAGAAAAAACAAAACCATAAACGAGACTGTGAACCCCCTTAAGGGGGGTTGAGTGTGGGTGTTGTGTATCCCACTTTCTTTATTTATTAATGAACTTTACAATATAATGAAAATATGAATTAAATATGTATTTTTATCCCTGAAAAGGAATTGAAAGGCTTACAATACTACCAGGAGATAAAAGGAAACAAGAGAAGGGATAAAGGATGGTGTTTTTGGTGTCCCAGGTAGAGTAATTCTAAGGGGAAAATTTCTCCAATTGGCTATTTTTTGCTTTTTTTCAAATTTTTTTTTTCTAGTCGGTCATTTTTATTGTTTAATATCATATATATTTACATAAAATATGTTTTTTTTATCATAATATTCGCTAAAATTTACACATTTTAGTGTTAATTTTATGTTTCATATTTAATATTCATCTATCTATATATAAACATGTTTTTTTCAATCCAAAACAATCGCCTAAAATACTATACTTAAGTATAATATTAGAATCCTTAAAAAATACCCTAGGACACCTAGGTGACTATAAACTTGAATTTTGAGTAGTTTTTCCTCCTCCTTTTCTTAAAACCTGCTAAAAATAAATGAGTGAAATATATTAGAATTTTACAAATAATTCAGAAAAAAAAAAATTTACACTAAAAATGCTCAAAAAATGTGAATATTTTATTGAAAAAAGACACTTTAAGAGGCTAATCAGAGATCTAGTTGGACATGCAACTTATTAAAGTGACCTCGATATGATATATATGTGTTCAGAAAATTATATCACTATAAATATTTGACATAAAAATGTCAACCCGGGGCTCGTAAGATTCGAGGCACAAACACGATATGTGTAGGATTGAATAAATAACCCAAACTAAATTCACCAAACTATCAAAATATCTTCAAAATTCATAAGTTAACCCAAATTCAACGAGAAACAAAACTAGCTTTAACAATTCTAAAGGCAACTTGTTTCTAATATTTTAGGTATCAAGCTTCTTGAAATGAATCTCATATAAAGGAAATATAAAGTAACCATATTGACTCCATCGATCGAGGGTCAATTAGACCCTCGATAGAGGGTATAATAAAACCTCGACCGAGCTACTATTAAAACCTCAGTCGAGGGATTTGAACACGTTGATCAAGCTACATACCTTGATCGAGGGCCTGAAAAAAAGAGAATTATCCCTCTTACAGGAAAATCAATATTTCTCTGTGTCTTCTAAGGGTGTAAACCATGCCATTCCTGGCACATAATTGAGTGGAGTTTATACTAATAGATTCATCACCGAATACTCTATCCATTGAGGTATCATGCATGAGTTTTGGCATTCATATGGGTTTTTTTAATTTGTTCTAAAAACTACACTTAGAAAAACTGACAACAACTTTGAAGCAGCTCAAAGAAAAATCAGCAGGGTAAAAAATACACATCCAAAAATTTCTTAAAAATGCACACCCACACATGGACATGTCTTCCTCCAAAGGGTATCTTTGGTTTTTCAATTTTTGAAAACAATGATAAAGAAGCTGGGATGCACACACGTGTATAAAATGATTTTGAAATTAGATGTGTTCACTTTCGAAAAGTAATAAATAATTGTATATTGTGAAATAGATTAACAAAAAAGTATGCATACCACAGTGCATTTTACGTAGATCATGCTCATATACATACATATATATTAAATTATTCATGTAATATTGAATTATTGGGGTGGGACAAGAGCCACTTATTAACATCTTCAAATTTTTAAGTTCACACAATTCATTAAATCTGAAATTTCACACATTAAATGACATTAAAATATTTAAAAAAATATATCATTGGGAATCCAACATAATATTATACAATTTTTTTTTACTGCAATTCAAAATTCACATGGCATATATTTGTTTTGAGGGATTCTATCTAGCACACGAGTAAAAAATCAGGTCTTCGTTTCCAAATTTGGCCAAAAAGTGTTACCCACCTGTTGGCCTGATTTTCTGACCTAGGCCAACAAGGAGATTATGCCCACACAATCATCTTAAAGTAGCGTCTCGTGTGTTTGGAGCAGCAAAATATCGCAGGTTATGGTCCTGCTACCAGCTGATTTTTCTCTTAAGAAGAAACAAAAATTCAGCAAAATCTATCCTAATGCTATTTTTCTGTCTAACTAAACCCTAAAGATTAATTTAAACTGCCTATGTTATTCTATACTTGCTTTCTTAAGGAAAGTATTTGATTGTTTGAAATTTTGATATTTAATTTTTTCGAATATAAAAGGACTGGTTAAACTATCCTAAAATTGCACTAATGCTATTTAATAGCTGTTAACTAAAAAAACTAATATGGGCTATCTTAACTATTCTGTCTATCATATCTCAGCTCAGAGCGTTTTAAATACTATATTAATTATTAATTAATATAAGATGAACAGAAAAATAAAGTGTACGATCTAAATAGAAATATTTAAGGCATACATAATAAATCATTCTATTATGAAATAACTTAACAGAGAAACTGAAAATAAACAATTATTTCAATTTTCTGAAATTAATTAATAACTAATAATCAACATAGCTATTTGAATAAAAGATGATGTCTAGTATGAAATCACTGTAAAAATACACATGATATCTAATAGACAGAAATGTATATCCTTATAGCTTAAATTTATAGTAAAAATACTAATAAATTCAGTCACAATGATATATTAATTCAAATATAATATTGAGCTGACAAAGTGAGAATTGTAATTAAACAAAAGTATAACAAAGCATACTGTATTAATATTAAAATAGAAGATAATATACTGAAATATAGAGTATATCCAAAACAATACCAGTCATGATATCAACCTGGATATTTCCAGTTGCATCCCATATCCAAAGATTCAACTTTAGTAATGAAATAAAACTAGCAACAAAATATATCTCAAGTATGTCTCTCTTCAGTCACTCCATCCTTTATTCCTCAAAAATTCATAACTTATATAATACTATTAGTTTTCTGATTCAGTTTTCCCATCAATGCTAGATACAATATTATAGGGTTCCTATAACTATCAAAGAGAATCGAATCTCTTTTACAAAACACCTGTCACTATAACAATGAAAAACGACTAGCCTAAATATTTGCTGGTTTAAAGGTACTTGCCAAATTCATGGCCGTAGTTGAAATTACCGTTTTCAATGAATAGCCATGTCTTCCAACCAACCCATTAACAATGTCCTGAAACTGTGGAGAAGAGCGATGACATATCCACTCGTGTTTAAACAAGCAAAGCATCTCATTAAAATCAGTTAAAACAGATGTAACAAAATAAACTAAAATTTAAATGTGTTCCTGTAAAATCTGTGATTTTATAGGCATGCATAACAAAACTTTTGTTACCTGTTTGATAGCGAAACAACCCATGTACTTTGAAAAATGAGAATAACCATCAAGTTCTATTTTGAAGATCGACTACTCTTTTGGCTTCGGCTAATTTGGCTTTAAGCTTGATAATCACTAACTTTTTTTTTCTATTTGTTCGAGCAGATGTTGATTCGTACCTATTATTGACTTTTTTGCCCTTTTATATTGGTTCTTTTTTATATTCATTTCTTTCCACCTGCTAATCCAATTCAGCAACTCCTCTCTAAATCTCCTATTTTCTTCCTCTATCAGTCCTGCATTAGATTGATAGTGTTTAAGTTCATCTTTCAATTATGTAATCTTGGTCTAGTATGCCTTGTCCAGAACTTGTTGAAGAGCTTCTTCTTCATTTTTGTGACCTGAATTGGCTGCCTGAGGAGGATTAGGGTTATCAATGTTTTGACCAGATGACTGAGGACTGATAAAAGATGGCTCAGGGTCTGAAATACAGGTGTCCATACATGATGGAGCAACCTCGTCCTTACCCAATTTTGCACTATTATCCTTTATAAGAGTGGGATCATTTATATGAATAGTGTCAGGGACCGACGATGGACTGTTGTCCTCAATATGGACGACGACAGGCTAAGTATCTTGTCGATTAGCCATAGGAACCGAAATCGTAGGGACATTGTTCATGCTTCTAGTAACCCTCCTCGAAAACACAAGATTGTCTGACTCAAACCCTCATTTATCGTAGCATACCTGTGCTAGATGATCTAGTTTATACATAGACTCTTTTCCATGTTTACGAGGATTATCTGGCTCGGAGATATTTTTACAATCAACAACGTTAATATTTTTGCTTTCGCTTAACCTCTCCTCTATTTTTGCAGGAGTACTATGATATTTATCAGATGGCGGTTGGTTCAAGACTGCTTCAGAGCAATAGGAAACCATGTTATCAACATCGTCCTTACTGATACCAGCGTTTATGGGTAGATTGGCTTCCTCAATCCATTTACCCTCTGATTCAGTCTCAGGAACATTATTAACCTCAGGCTTAGCAGTGGCCTTTCATTTCCTACGGGTCTTTGGGGATGGGTTCGACCAATATTGAGTCAGCCCCAAATGACATTCAGTTAAAAATTCATCCCATGATTTATCCTTCAAGGACAGTTGATGCTGTAGTATGATTTTGACTAAACCATGGTGAAATAAACTTCTATCAGGGTTATCGAAACTTTGAACAGCATGCGAGATATTTTTCAAACTTTGCCACAGATAAAATGGTAGATTAAGCCTACAGCCCTTTAATGCTATAGGAGTCTTAAGTGGTAATAGTGTAGGTGAGAAAAACATCCATCGTAGGACACATACCTCACTAAAATTTCATATAGGGCTCACCATTCAGGCTTCAAGAACTTGACAGAGACCCCTATCTTCAGTTTTGTATTATCTGGTAGTGGAAACAACAAGGATAAACACTTCTTTTTATTAACCTTACTACCTTTGAACCAACGCTCTCCAACTTGTGGGAGCTTTGTTGCCTCTGCTATTTTGTCTTCGTTAACGGTGAACTTAAAACCCCCGATATGCACAACGTATTCTTTTAAATTCAAGGCAAATAGCTTGGTCACCTCTATGTTATGACCATCAAAACACTTAAAGAAATGCCCCCACCCAAATTTTTCAAATAGCAGGGCAACCTTCTCATTCGCTTCTACGAGCTCTGAACCTGATATTTCGAAACGATTCAACGAAGCCATAACTTCCTCAGCACTATCCTGGTATTGAAATGGAATGAATGGCAATGTGAAGAGGGAGGGGATAGGTATGCAAGTGCATGACATGATGCAAAATATCAAAATTTAACATGCTTCAGATCTGACAGATATGGGGGCTCTAAATTTGGCCATTTAGCTGAACTTAGCGATGATGAATGCTATAGTCAACGTTTTGTTATGGTACATGCATGTTTAGCCATGAGTAACAGTAAAACTTAACCAATTCGACATATCAGGGATCATGTGATTGATGGATCGTAAATCAAGGCATTGATTATACACAGTCACTCATGATGAGTTCGTACATCGTTACGAAATGGAATGGCTATCAACATTAAATCCCGATGATACGAATCATCAATATATTCACAATTGTCAGTTAATTATGAGGTACAAGCCACATCTCTATGCTAACTCAACGATCCAAGTAACAGGCGTTATTAATTTGACACATGGCTCTCGTAAACTCTGTTAATTAATGGTCTTCTCCATTTTGAGCGTGAAAGGTGGTAGCGTTCAAGGTGATATAGTATCGAAATCATATACCCTAATGTTTTGCATGACAACTAACTAATGACCTAATTTAATACTTATGCCATGTATATACGTAAAAATTCATAGATCTAGTTTTAAAACTTTCCAAAATCCCATCGATTAATATCTTTCACCGAATTTGATAGGATACTAAGTTATGAAACTATAGTATATGAAAATTCCTATATGATACTCCTTTATTCACTAACTACATATATACAATTTTTACAAAGTCATGGTAAGATATTACATATGAAAGGTGAACGTTAGGTTTAATAAAGTTTTAATTTAATAAGTCACCTTTAGTTCTAGGAGTTTAGAACTCATAATACCTTATCCATATCCAGCTTCAAATAAACTCAAAATGTGTTTCATTGATTCCCATTAGCATACTATCCCTTTAAGTTTCTTAAATGATATATAATCAGATAAATTTAACTTTAATGATAAAATTGATGATATAAAAATTTATGAAAATGACTTATGAAACTGACAGCTGCTAATTACCAAAATGTTTTCATCAACTCTTAATATGTCATCTTACTCTTCTTCAATTGAGAGTACCTTCAAAATCAAAGATTTTGAAGGCACTCTTTTATAATTTAAATAGGTAAATTACAAAAGAGAGTTGATTTCCCTTCATCCTAATGAGAAATGAAGGGGTTGTGGCTGACTACCAACAAATGGCAACAACCTGGGCGAACCCATTATCTCTGCTCATACAAATTACAATGATATAACCAAAATTTTAAAACTTATTAAAAATAATCAAAAATTCTTTATCTAAATGAAAACCATTATTTTATTCATATTCGTAAGTATAACTCAGAAATATTCCATCTTTTGAAACAGAAATTTGATTAGGGATAAACTTAAAAATATCTTGATCGAAACAAAGTACTTCATAGTAATAATAGCCTGCACCATCAACATAGAGCATAGAAATCTACTTTTCTGAAAACTTTCCAGAATCTATTCCATAAACACAATAATTTTCTTTTTGTTTGCTTTTCTTTTCTTTAAACAATAATTCTAACTAAAGATTACTTTCTGGGTATGGTGTCCCAATCTGATAGTATCATTCGCGAGAGCTGTTTGAAATAAGCAAGCCAGCTCGTGATGAGACCTCTTGTCTTTTAATTTTTAAATCAAAAGCCATCACCCTGGTGATCAGAAATGAAGTTATCCCAAAAAACACTGATTATCATGATTAGGCCGGCTCGCGATGAGACCTCCTATTCTTTAGTCAAAATTTATGTTTTTCTTTCAATTTCATTTTTTTTTAATTTCATAAAATGAGAGATCATTACCCAGCATGGTAACCAAATGGAAATTTCAGTCATTAATATCACCAGAAAATGAATCAGTTGGCTCGTGATGAGACCCCTTATCTTTTGGTTTTTAAACCAAAATCCATTACTAGTTTCCTAATAATGTCATACTAGTGATATTTGTGATTCTGATCAGACCAGATTTTTACTAAGACCTTCCATCTCTCATTTTAGCATTTTATCGCCTGGAACAAATTCTAAATAGTTTTCAGATGGTAAATACTTTTGAAGACTGATGATAGAGGTCTGTAAGAGTTTTCAAAAGTACAAGCTTCGACGAAGACATTTAATAAGCTATCCCCACTTTTACAAGAAAATAAAAAGGTGAGGAATAATCTGAGCAACACTTACAAATAAAAACAATGATAGGTCTTTTATAGATTTAAGAAACCTTGATCATCCTGAACAAATTTTTAAAAGATTTCAGTCAAATATCATAATTTTTCAGGCTCATGAGCAAACTGACTTTTGAACTTGAAGATTTATTTATTTACATTTATTTCTTCAGCTGCTAACTAAAGATTACTAACTAATTATATACAAAAATTTGACAGTCTGAAATATTTGACTCAACAGAACTAAAACTAAAAAAAAACAGAATGATGTTTGAAAGTTATAAAAGTTTTATGAATTTCTCATCATCCTTAATTCTATGGACTATAATTCAGTTTATATACAACAATATAAATTTATTTACAAATAGAAAACATTGTTTATGTATAAAAATATAACTTTATTTACAAACAACAAACAAATTTTATACATTTTAAGACACGAAAATATTAATAGAAATATTTTTTCAGAATCAGTCCATTCACCGGGAATGTTTCAGACTGACCTTCAAGTGTTTGCAATCGAAAGGTACTTGGTCCTATTTTCTCAGAAATAACAAAGGGACCTAACCACAGTTTCTGAAACTTAGTATGATCTCCCTTATCCTCATGGACTTTATCCCATTTTAAAAATAAGTCTCCCACCTGAAATTCTCGATTAGAACTGAAGGATTGGTCAAGCCATGATTTCATAATCTGTTGATGTTTTGTAAAGTGTTGTTTTGACTTTTCTCTTTCTTCCTCAAGCTTTAGTAGAGTATTAATTCTCTTTTCCATTACTGGGCACTCTTCATCTTGAACAGACTGAGCTAATTGTAATGAAGGTAAGAACAAATTTGGTGGTAAAGTAGCCTCAGTTCCATATACTAAGAAGAATGGTGACTTACCTATTGCAGCCTTAGGAGTTACTCCATCTGCCCAAAGGGAATTGACTAATTCTGTATGCCAATTACGATGGTGAACTGAAATAGTTCTTTTGAGAATTTTCAAAAAAAATTTGTTTGTTGATTCAACTAGACCATTCCCATGGGGATGATAGTTAGTTGAATACCCGATTCTTATTCCCTTTTCTAAAGCAAACTAATTTAAATCAATTGATGAAAAATATGAAGCATTATCAAAGACGAGGGAATCTTGGATACCAAATCTTGTTATGATAAAGAATTCCAAAAATAATATAACCTGATTTGTATTTACAACCTTTAATGGTGTAGCTTCCGCCCAACGAGTAAAATAATAGGTTGTAGTGATTATATATTTATGTTGCATAGATGAGGAAGGATTTATTGGCCCTACTATATCAATACCCCATTGCTGAAAGGGTCTTTCAGCTGAAACAGTTTGTAAGGGAAAAGCAGGTTTTTTAACCCTTCCTGCAGCAAGTTGACATTCTTGGCATTTTCTGACAAAAGTATAGGAATATCAAAACAAGGTAAGCCAATAATAGCCAGCCCTGAGGATTTTATGTGCAGTAGTTTCTCCACCAAAATGACCTCCTGTTGGTCCAGAATGTAACTCTTTCAGAATTACTTCTGTTTCATCTTTATCTAGACATCGAAGGTATACCCGATCTGAATTTCTCCGAAAGAGGATATTATCAATTAATAAATAACAAGCAGATTTCAATCTAAGTGCTCTTTTCTTCTTTGGTTCTAGGTAATCAGGAGCAGCTCTTGTTTCCAAAAGTATCCATATGTCTGTATACCAGGAATGTTGAGGTGGTGGATAAAAATAAATTTCCTTGGTAAGTAAAACCTCATCAATGAAATTTTTAGTTTTATTATTAGGTAAATGACCAGCTTCAATAGCTAATTTACATAGTCCTTGACCTTTGATTATCGTTGAGGGTTTAATCTCTAAGTCGTATTCTTGAAGAGTTGTCATCCAAGGTGCCCTCTTTTCACCTAAGTCTTTCTGTACTAACAAGTTTCTAACTGAGGAATAAGGGACAGTTATTTTTGTTTTAGATTCTAGTAAATATGGATGAAAATGTTTAACAAATTTAAAAATAGCAAAGGCTTGCTTATCGACTTCATAGTAATTAAGTTCAGCACCTTTGAAATTTGAACTCATGAAGGAGATTGGGACTTCGTTATTTTGCTGATTTAATTGAGTTAAAACTGCTGCATATGAAATATCAGAAGCAAAAGTATACAATATGAAATCTTTATTAAAATCTCGGCTCAGAAGGCTAGGAGCTTCTGAAATGGCTTCTAAATTTTTTTGAAATGATTCTTTTCTAGTTTGTCCCCAATTAAAAACATCATCTTTCTTAATCATTTTCTACAAAGGACGTATTATCTCGGAAAAACTAGGAATGAATCTTCTAACGAAATTTATTTTACCGAGAAATGATTGCATTGCTTTCTTGCTAGAAGGATAATTTATCTTTGAAATGGCTTGGGTTCTTTCAGGATCAATCATGATTCCATGTTTTGAAACTACGCAACCTAATAAGATACCTTCTGAAATAGCAAATATTGTCTTTTTAGGATTTAAGGATATTCCAAATTTTCTGCATCTTTCAAATACTTCTCTAAGATGATTAAGATGATCATGTCAATGTTTAGAATATACAGTAACGCCATCCAAGTAGACAACAACTCAATGGTTAATTAAGCCTCTAAAAGCAATATCCATTTCCCGTTGAAAGGTTTCTCCCGCATTGATTAACCCAAAGGGAACCTTGAGGTGGGAATATGTTCCCCATGGAGTTCTAAAAGCAGTTTTCAATTGATCATCTGGGGAAACCAATATTTGGTTGTATCCTGAGAAACCATCAAGGAGAGATAGTATCTCAGATCTAGACACCTTTTGAAGAATTTGTTCCATGGGAGGAACTGGGTAATTATCCTTTTCAGAAAACTTATTCAGATTTCTAAAATCTACACATAATCTAATATCTCTGTTTTTATTCCTAACTGGAACTAAGTTTGCTACCCATTGAGTATGCCTGGTGGGGAAAATAATCTTGGCAGCTAATAATTTATTTAGTTCCTTTTTAATTGTTGGTTCTAATGACGGGTGATATTTCCTTAACTTCTGTTGGAAAGGTTTTGACTCCTGTTTAATTGGAATTATATGTTGCATGAATTGTGTGTTGAAGGTTTTCATGTCATCATATGTCCAAGCAAAGACATCTTTGAATTCCTTAAACAATTTTATAAATGTTGTTTTTTCTACAGGGTTGCAATCTATTCCAAGATTTATAGTTTGGGGATTTAGTTATGTTCCTAAATTTATGGTTTCATACCTCATTCGAGAGCTGTTAGTTTTACAATTAGGAATAGACCTAAACTTATCCTGCAGATCAAAGAACTTTTCTAAACTTAGTACTGAATTAGGGACTGGTTTTACTTGTTCAAAATCTTTTTCAACTGAACAAAACTCATTTATTACCGAAAAATCCCGCAGATTTTCATCATGAGTGACTTCATCTATTGCTGAATCTTTAAAGGTGTCCTCGTTCATCAAGAAGTTCAGTACCTGCACATCATTGTCAAATAAACGCCAGTTAAAGATATTATCAGTTATGGAAGGCCTAAAAATCAATTCAACAGAAAAGAAATCTGGTGTAAGATTTTCTGACGGAATTAACTTTGATGCTACGTTTGCCAACAAATCTGCTTCCTGATTTTGACTTCTAGGAACAGAATTCATGTTAAATGCATCAAAATGTGAGATAAGGTTCCATACCTCTCTTTGATAACTCTGTAAATGTTTAGATAAACAATGAATGGAGTTACGAACATGTCTGACAATGATCTCGGAATCGTCATATACAATTAACTCGTTGATGCCCAAATAAATTGTTTTTTTCAAACCTTGTATTAAAGCTTCATATTCCACCGTATTGTTTGTACAATTAAATTCCATCCTACAAGCTATACATGTTTTATTTCCCTGAGGGTCCACCAGTAGGCAACCAAGTCCTGCTCCTTCTTTATATTTTGCACCATCAAAATATAAAGTCCAGATAGAACTATGCACAACCAATTTACTTTCTATGATATTCACAATATTCAGCAGATTATCTACATCATTAATAGTTTTCTTGAATGAAGAGTTAGGAGAAACATATGTCACATTACTAATTTCAGATTGCTGTTTGTTTTCAGAAAGGGCAAAATTTTCAGCTTTAAAATTACCAAATCCTAATTCATACATGTAATTCCACATAGTACAATCTGAAAATAAAACAGGTTCGCTAGGATCATGTATTTATGTGACAGTATGTTTCATATATCTTTCTCTATTTATCTTTATCTGATTTGACTTTCTGTTCTTAGGTAACCATAATGTTGACTAGTCTGTGGCGAAGAATCCATTTAGTTGTTGAGACCAATCCCTACTTAAAAATAGTCCATATGCATCTGGAATATCTGCAACAACAATATCTATAATTTGATAAACCGAAGGGTTACAAGCAATCCTGACTAAGACATCTTTCATTTCCCCTACAACCTTTACATTTGTCATGTCCAATTGAGTTATTTGAGAATTAGATGGAACATATTTCCCATTCAATTTCTTGCATACTGATAAAGGAATCACATTGGAGGATGCTCCGAAGTCTACCATGAAATTATGAACATTCCTATTGAAAATTTCAAAGGTAACTAAGAATGGAGGTGTGGTTGATTTAGAATTCTTACCTATAAGCGAATATTTGTCAGCCGTTGCTTTTCCCTTTTCAGTTGTTGTTGAATCATTATTAGAACTATTTGCAGCAACATTTTGTTTTGCATTAGGAATAATAGAAATCATGGCTGGATATATTACATGACTATTAGGCATAGGGTAGATTTGAAGAAGATCGTACATACTGATGTTTGCATGAGTCTTCTTTAAATCTTCAATTATATCATATTGTAAATCTAATTTTGGAGCATTTTGAATAGTTTGGGTACCTTTGGTTGATTGGATTTGTTTGCCAGATTGAGTCTGTTTGTTAGGTTGTGAATTATTGTTGTCATTATTTGTAGTAGAACTTGATGAAGCTCCGGGGGTATTTGCAAATGTTCTTCTATGAGTATTGTAGGCATGTTGTCCTGTAGGAATACTTTTACTCTCATGTTCTTTCAACAGACTGTCCCAGAAATGACCGTTAACTTGTTGAGGTTCCTCTGATTCTTCATCATTTTATGATTCCTCTTCTTCTTCGTTTTCAGTTATTTCTTGACTAGAAGGAGTTTCAGACAAAGATAAAACAGCTCGAATTGTATTAAAAATCTCTTCATTTGCTGCTATGTCAGGTGGTGTATTTTTATTATTTGTATTCGGGTTTTGTCTAAACTAGTTTCTAAAATATCCCCTAGAAGGAGAAGCTTCAGAATTGGTTTTTTTTAACCCTACAACTTCATTGGTTAATGTTCGAATAACGTTTTGCAGCTGTTCTATATCAAATGCTTTGTGTTTATCTGAATTGATTTTTTTGGTCTTCCTATGAGGAAAAGAATCATATTTCCCACTTCTATCTGGTTCATAGGACATAGAATCCTTCTCGAATTTAATGGCTTCCTCAAACGTTTCTACTAATGTTTTTTTGCATCTCTCTTAATGAACATCCCAGAATATTTTGGTAAAGATGATGTATAATTTTCAATAATTATATCCTCGGGAGGTTGAGAAGCAATTGGAATTTTGTTTTTTAATGTCAGAAACCTTTGATTGAAATCTTTGATTCTTTCTTTAGGATTCATTTTAATCCTAGATAACTCTAGGGCTAAAAGAGCGGGTGTTTTATCTTCCCTGGATTTATCTAGAAAGGCTTTATTAAATTCCCCCCAGTTTGTGATTGATCCTTGTACTAACGAAAAATACCAAGTAGAAGCTCTTCCTTCGAAAGTTAGAGGAAACAATCGACAAACTACATCTTCATGCTGAACGTTCAAGGTTTGAACAACCAACATGTATTTGTCAACATGCACCTCTGCAGGTTCTTTGTCATCTGGGTTAAACTTAGGGAGGAGTTTATCTAAGTGTCTAGGTAAAGGATGCTGTATACCAGGGACTACTACAACAGTTGTTCTTAGCCAAGGGAGTTGTGGGTTTGGTGGATTAGGTTGAGGATTGTCTCCTCCTCCTACAGGTACATTTCTTGCCATTGGACTTCTTTCAAAACTTGAAGAACTTCCTAACTCGGATGGTCTTGGACTATCAGGTGGTGATTCAGGAGGAGAAGGTGGCTGATCAAAACCACCTCCTACAATTAGTCTTCTAGCAGTATTTGTTTGAGTAGTCTGCCTTTGATGTCTTTCATCCTGATGGTGGGGAGCACTATCAGCTACATCCAAATCATGCATAACTATGGTCAATTATGGATTATGTCGCTGCTATCTAGGTAGACCATAATCTATTGGAGATATACCAAGCTGATTAGCGTATGCTCGTGTAAGAATATGTCTTGATTCTTCTAAATTTTGAGTTCTTTGTACAGTAGTAAAGGGAGAGGTGACAGGATCACGCTCGAGAATGTTCTTAACAGTTTCTAAAAATGGTGATCTACTGAATTCTGGAAGTTGTTGGCTGGTTGGAAATGTTTCATTAGTTTCACCTGCCATTACTCATTAACAGGCCCTCCTTCTAGTGCCATTTGTTGTCCTGATTTTCTAACCTAGGCCAACAAGGAGATTATGCCCACACAATCAGCTTAAAGCAACGTCCGATGTGTTTGGAATAGCAAAATATCACAGGTTATGGTCCTATGACCAGCTGATTTTTCTCTTAAGGAGAAACTAAAATTCAGCAAAATTTATCCTAATGCTATTTTTCTGTCTAACTAAACCCTAAAGATTAATTTAAACTGCCTATGTTATTCTATACTTGCTTTCTTAAGGAAAGTCTTTGATTGTTTGAAATTTTATATTTAATTTTTTCGAATATAAAAGGACTAGTTAAACTATCCTAAAATTGCACTAATGCTATTTAACAGCTATTAACTAAAAAAACTAATATGGGCTATCTTAACTATCCTATGTATCCTATCTCAGCTGAGAGCATTTTAAATACTATATTAATTATTAATTAATATAAGATGAACAGAAAGATAAAGTGTACAATCTAAATAGAAATATTTAAGTCATATATAATAAATCATTATGTTATGAAATAAATTAACAGAGAAACTGAAAATAAACAATTATTTCAATTTTCTGAAATTAATTAATAACTAATAATCAACATAGCTATTTGAATAAAATATGATGTCTAGTATGAAATCACTATAAAAATACACATGATATCTAATAGACAGAAATGTATATCCTCACAGCTTAAATTTATAGTAAAAATACTAATAAATTCAGTCACAATGATATATTAATTCAAATATAATATTCAGCTGACAAAGTGAGAATTGCAATTAAACACAAGTATAACAAAGCATACTGTATTAATATTAAAATAGAAGATAATATACTGAAATATAGAGTATATCCAAAACAATACCAGTCATGATATCAACCTGGAGATTTCGAGTTGCATCCCATATCCAAAGATTCAACTTTAGTAATGAAATAAAACCAGCAACAAAATATATCTCAAGTATGTCTCTCTTCAGTCACTCCATCCTTCATTCCTCAAAAATTCCTAACTTATATAATACTATCATTTTTCTTATTCAATTTTCCCATCATTGCTAGATACAATATTATAGGGTTCCTATAACTATCAAAGAGATTCGAATCTCTTTTACAAAACACATGTCACTATAACAATGAAAAACGACTAGCCTGAATATTTGCTGGTTTAAACGTACTTGGAAAATTCATGGCCGTAGTTGAAATTCCCATTTTCAATGAACAACCGCGTCTTCCAACCAACCCATTAAAAACGTCCTGAAACTGTGGAGAAGAGTGATGACATATCCACCCGTGTTTAAACAAACAAAGCATCTCATTAAAATTAGTTAAAACAGATGTAACAAAATAAACTAAAATTTAAATGTGTGCCTGTAAAATCTGCGATTTTACAGGCATGCATAACAAAACTTTTGTTACCTGTTTGACAGCGAAACAACCCATGTACTTTGAAAAATGAGAATAACAATCAAGTTCTATTTTGAAGATCGATTACTCTCCTGGCTTCGGCTAATTTGGCTTTAAGCTTGATAATCACTAACTTTTGTTTTTCTATTTGTTCAAGCAGATGCTGATTCGTACCTATTATTGACTTTTTTTCCCTTTTATATTGGTACTTTTTTATATTCATTTCTTTCCACCTACTAATCCAATTCAGCAGCTCCTCTCTAAATGTCCTATTTTCTTCCTCTATCGGTGCTGCATTAGATTGACAGTGTTTAAGTTTATCTTTCAATTCTGTAATCTTGGTCTGGTATGCCTTGTCTAGAACTTGCTAAAGAGTTTCTTCTTCATTTTTGTGACCTGAATTGGCTGCCTGAGGAGGATTAGGGTTATCAATGTTTTGACCAGATGACTGAGGACTAATAAAAGATGGCTCATGGTCTGAAATACAGGTGTCCATACATGATGGAGCAACCTCGGCCTTACCCAATTTTGCACTATTATCCTTTATAAGAGTGGGATCATTTATATGAATAGTGTCAGGAACCGACGATGGAATGTTTTCCTCAATATGGACAATGGCAGGCTGAGTATCTTATCGATTAGACATAGGAACTGAAATCATAGGGACATTGTTCATGCTTCTAGTAACCCTCCTCGAAAACACAAGATTGTCTTACTCAAACCCTCCTTTATCGCAGCATACATGTGCTAGATGATCTAGTTGATACATAGACTCTTTGCCATGTTTGCAAGGATTATCTGGCTCGGAGAGATTTTTACAATCAACAACATTAATATTTTTTCTTTCGGTTAACCTGTCCTCTGTTTTTGCAGTAGTACTATGATATTTATCAGATGGGGGTTGGTTCAAGACTACTTCAAAGCAACAGGGAACCATGTTATCAACATCGTACTTACTGATACCAGTGTTTATGGGTAGATTGGATTCCTCAAGCCCTTTACCCTCTGATTCAGTCTCAGGAACATTAGTAACCTCAGGCTTAGCAGTGGCCTTCCGTTTCCTATGGGTCTTTGGGGAGGGGTTCAGCCAATATTGAGTCAAACCCAAATGACATTCAGTTAAAAATTCATCCCATGATTTACCCTTCAAGGACAGTTGATGCTGTAGTATGATTTTGAGTAAACCATGGTGAAATAAAATTCTATCAGGGTTATCGAAACTTTGAACCACATGCGACATCTTTTTCAAACTTTGCCACAGATAAAATGGTAGATTAATCCTACTTCCCTTTAATGCTAATAGGAGTCTTAAGTGGTAATAGTGTAGGTGAGAAAAACGTCCATCGCATGACACATACCTGACCAAAATTTCGTAGAAGGCTCGCCATTCAGGCTTCAAGAACTTGACAAAGACCCCTATCTTCAGTTTTGTATTATCTGGTAGTGGCAACAACAAGGATAAACACTTATTTTTATTAACCTTACTACCTTTGAACCAGCGCTCTCCAAATTTGTGGGAGCTTTGTTGCCTCTGCGATTTTGTCTTCGTTAACGATGAACTTAAAACCCTCGATCTACACAACATATTCTTTTAAATTCAAGGCAAACAGTTTGGTCACCTCTGCGTTATGGCCGTCAAAACACTTAAAGAACTACCCCCACCCAAATTTTTCAAATACCAAGGAAACCTTCTCATCCGCTTCTATGAGCTCTGAACCTGAGATTTCGAAACGATTCAACGGAGCCCTAAATTTCTCAGCACTATCCTGGTTTTGAAATGGAATGAATGACGATGTGAAGAGGGAGGGGATAGGTATCCAAGTGCATGACATGATGTGAAATATCAAAATTTCACATGCTTCAGATATGACAGATATGGGGGCTCTAAATTTGGCCATTTAGCTGAACTTAGCGATGATGAATGCTATAGCCAACGTTCTATTACGATACATGCATGTTTATCCATGACTAACAGTAAACTTAACCAATTCGACATATCAGGGATCGTGTGATTGATGGATCGTAAATCAAGGAATTGATTATACACAGTGGTCATGATGAGCTCGTATATCGTTACGAAATGGAATGGCTATCAACATTAAATGCTGATGATACTAATCATCAATATATTCGCAGCTGTCAGTTAATTATGAGGTGCAAGCCACATCTCCATGCTAACTCAGCGATACAAGTAACAAGTGTGATTAATTTGACACATGGCTCTCGTAAACTCTGTCAATTAATGGTCTTCTCCAGTTTGAGCATGAAAGGTGGTAGCTTTCAAGGCGATGTATTATCAAAATCATATACCCTAATGTTTTGCATGACAACTAACTAATGACCTAATTTAATACTTATGTCATGTATATACGTAAAACTTCATTGATCTAGTTTTAAAACTTTCCAAAATCCCATCGATTAGTATCTTTCATCGAATTTGATAGGATACTAAGTTATGAAACTATAATATATGAAAATTCCCATATGATACTCCTTTATTCACTAACTACATATATACAATTTTTACAAAGTCATGGTAAGATATTGCATATGAAATGTGAACGTTAGGTTTAATAAAGTTTTAATTTAATAAGTCACCTTTAGTTCTAGGAGTTTAGAACTCATAATACCTTATCCATATCCAACTTCAAATAAACTCAAAATGTGTTTCATTGATTCCCATTTAGCATACTATCCCTTTAAGTTTCTTAAATGATATATAATCAAATAAATTTAACTTTAATGATAAAATTGATTATATAAAAATTTATGAAACTGACAGCTGCTAATTACCAAAATGTTTTCATCAACTATTAATATGTCATCTTACTCTTCTTCAATTGAGAGTACCTTTAGAATCAAAGATTCTGAAGGCACTCTTTTATAATTTAAATAGGTAAATTACAAAAGAGAGCTGATTTCCCTTCATCCTAATGAGAAATGAGGGGTTGTGGCTGACTGCCAACACCACCTTCCTGGAATCACTGTAACATACCCCTTATACCTTAATGCTGCTATGTGTGAAAAAGGGTAAATGTTTTGTTCTGTTTTTACTACAAAATGAGCCAATCTTGTTAGCCGCAGATTTTACATGGTATTTCATATAAAATATGTCCAATCAAATTGATAATGTCAAACCACATGCATTGTAAAAACAATCAGTCGAGAATTTTCTTTAATGCAATTTTCCTAAGATACTATTCATAACCAGAAGCATCTCATCATCATAGTGCCCTGAAATTGTCTTAAAAAATTAAGATAACAATAACATTTTTTATCAACCTTTGTAGTACTACAGCCATTTGCAAAACAGGATCATAAGTGCAGAAATAACATGAAGAAAATGAAACATTTAGACACAATAAATAGAGACACCCATATTCAAGCGAAGATAACAACATGAGGCGCAAACATGAAAGAGACAACAAAGTACGTGGTTCACCCCAAACTCGGGGTTGCGTCCACCAAACAGTCGCATCATGCGACATTTATTTTTATTAAAAAGGTTACAAATCAGCAACGACATTGTTTCCATACTTTCTTTCAAGTATTACATAGACTCTCTCACCTGAGAGTATATAATCTATTCATTGCTAAGATCAAACTACAATATGAATTTCATCAAATTAGAATAAATTCCATTCAGTTTCCTAACAACATTTAGACATCCGATCCTCCTTTTCCTCAATAATGTTGGGTCTTAATAATTCCGACAAGGGACCACTGAACACTCAACAACTACTTGTAAGTTAGGACTTCATCTTTCCTTTCAAAAATGGATTTAAAAATAAGTGTACCAAAACATTTACACTGCTAGAATATAGTCAATCCAGCCATTGGATAACCGTGTTCACATACTAAACGGAAAACATGATAGCATTCCCTCTCAAGTACCTACTCTAATCACACACATACAAGGTATATTATGCTAAAAAGTGGGCTTGGGTTTTAGGCAAGTTGATGTTGGAATCAATCCCTGATCCTCTCAATCACACACATAGACGATATACTAAGCTATGTTGGAGCCTTGGAGCTAAAATCAATGCTAGAGAACTCAGGTGATAGGCATTAGATCGAAATCAAAGGTAAGATCATTCAATGTTTAGATCTAGTCCTAAAGAAAAATTTCAATCCAACTGCTGCATACGTCGGATCCAAACCCCGATGTAGAAAAACATCTCAAAAGGCAGTCATACCAAACATTGGTAAATGCAACAAACAATCAGGTTTTAATATATTCAAAAAGAAAACACATGCGAACATTGGTAGCCTACAACATTAAATGTTTATGTATGTTCGCATTAAACCAGAATCCAAGTGCAAGAGACATTCATTATTTTGCTGGGTTCGATCTCACGCCCACACATTAGGACATCCTATTGATTCCATTATAGTAGCCTACTCATAATACACATACACACATGCTTTCATATCTTAAGTACCATGTATTCCATCCCGAATAAAAACTTATGGGAGCTAGTCCATGTTGCATATGCAAATCATGTATGTTGAAATGTGCATGAATATATCTAGAAAACCAATAAGTCAAACCATAGATAATCTATACTTACATGAAACCACAATGTTAGTAAGTCTTGCATTCAGTTCCTTAATTCGTAAGGATCATTCCCCTATCGTCAACGCAGAGATCAAATCCTATGGAAAGCACAGAGATAAACTCCTCATGAATCATAGATAAAAACCCTTCAGGAAGTTGCAGCGATAGACTCATCAAGAAATCGCAGATAGAACCCCTTCATGGAGTCGCAGCCTTCAAATCTTCATGAAAACACAGATAGAAAACCCTTCATGAAGATGCAGCCATGAACTCTTCATGAACTCGCAGATAGGAAACCCCTCATGAAGACGCAGTGATAGAATCTTCATGAAATCGCTGATAAAACCGCCATTCAAGTCGCGGAGCTACTACTCCTTAAATTGCACTGCTACCTCATTAAATCGGAGAGCTACCACACATTAAATAACAGAGCTGCTACCTCATTAAACATGCAGATATGCCACACATTAAATCACAGAGGAAAATACTTCATGAAAACACGTAAACTCACAAAGAAACACTCCAGGAAAATGCAAGTGTAAACTCTTAATGGAATCGCAGAGATACTCTAAAGAAAAATATGACATCATAGTGATGCAAATCACGGTGATCTATTAGCAAATCATAGATTCTCTCCTCCAAATGCAAATTGCAGCAAATCACAGGTGCTCTCCTCCATATGCAAAAACACAGGGATATATAAGCAAATTACAGTGCTCTTCTCAATGTGCAAAACATAGGAATACATCAGCAATTCACAATGATACTCCTCTATGTATACTCACAGTGCTTTCAATACGAAAATGCAGTGCTCTCTTTCCCCATTCTATGCAAATCGCAGTGATATATATATGCCATGCAATGATACTTCTTCCCTAGCAGGCGTAGCGATTCCCTCAGAAAATCACGCCCCAACAATTTAAAGCACTCCACTCCCTTAGTAATAGCTTTTACTAGCCTCCAAAATTTCTTACAAAAGAATCCCATGAAATAAGTTGTTCAGGAGATTTTCTGGGAGGTCATCGAGGTAAAAATCCATTAATTAACATCTTTATAATGGTGGTAATTCCTCCCTTCCCAAACCTACACAATACTTTCTATAATATAATATATGCAAATATCCAAAGGATACAACCGGGATATGTGTGACTCTTACACATTTTTCCAAAAATCAGAGAATAAGTGGTTACTAGCAGCAGGTGTTGTTTCCCTTTTGGCTACTAAAGCAATTGGAGGAACCACCTGCTTTTTTCGTAAATACGCATACTTTTCTCAAACTTGTTTTTATACAAGATAGTAATTGCCTCGGTAGTGTATCTCTATAATAGTCAATTAGGACTACTATTTTCCTAGGGTAGGGATTTTTCCTTTTTTTTTATGACAAGGATTCTCTAAGCATCTATATAAATAGAGTATAGTTTGTAAATCACTCCCTTCACCATATCATTTATGTTTTCATTTAGAATTATTCATGTAGTTAAATATTTAGAAGATTTTTCATTTTCAACTTAACTTAATATGACTATAATATATATATAATCAGATAAGGTTTAAGCTTCTTAGTATAGGTTCCAGGGGAACTTCTTGGCATTTGATGCCTTAACACATAATAGGTAAAGTTATCAGAAAACACTCAAAAGGTGAGTTAGTCAACTTAGGAATTACCTCAACCTAAGGTGATGCCTAGGAGCTTAGATTTTTTAAAAGTGTAGTATTCTTTCAATTCTCAATGTTCACTCACCATTTTAACCTTGCCCCATAGTGAATTTAGTTCATTGTCACTTAAGTTTGTTCAGGGCTTAAGTCTTCCTAAGATTATAACTTAAGGTAGTACTCTACCTGAAAAATAAGGTTCTGCTGGTGGGGCCTCGACCTTGAGCTCCTCACCAGAGAATAAGTACAATATATAGTTCATAATTATCAAAATTTTAGGGCATATAATAGGGACGTTACATTCCCTCCCCCTTAAAGGAAACACCATCCTCGGTGTTCTTGTTTCTCATCGAATTTCCTTCATCTCTTGGTTCGTCTTGTTTTGTTCTCCTTCGCTCTTATCAATCTTTTGCAGGTCATAATTTGTTCAAGACTTGTAGTCATCTGCAACAAAGCTCGGTCTATGTCAAAATTCCATAACTTAAGTTAAAACATAAACAACAGGTTCTGTTGTAGCATTATTTTTGTAGATTATGGAATCATCTTCTAGTCCTTAGTTGATACCAAACATAAAATACCTTTATTAATTCAATGTGATTATGGTAAATAAAAAGGGGTAAAGATTATTTTTTTGTTTATGAAACATAATTTTTTTCCCGAGGATGTAATTGATTTAGGAGTATTCCACTTGGATACTTGTCTAGTTGTTCACCTAATGTAACCCTTTTACATTACAAATTAAGACATGTAATAGTTTAATTATGTGAGGAATGTTTTTGTTAACAACTTTTTGTTTTTTATTTCCAAAATTCCCCTTGAGTTCTTTCACCAATTTCCGTGTGGTCTTACATCTATTTCTGAGGTTACTCTCCCTTTTGACCACTAGTCAAAAGTTTTCTCCTCAGCGACATCAAACAACGTCCTGTTTTCCAGATGTCTAGTTTTTTCCTAGGTCTTTTCCTGCCACAATGTATGCCTAACACTAATGTGCTCACGCGGCAATCACTTTCCTAACATGATTGTGCTCCTACAGCATATATGCCTAACACCCATGTGTTCACACGACAATCACTTTACTAACATCATGGTGCTCTCGCAGCATTCACATTTTCCTTGTTCATACTTTGTATAAATTTCTACCTTGACCATATGTAACGCACACTCCTTGGTGCTTCACATGACTTTACTTGTCATTGTCCAGATTAATGACATTGTCCTCATGGTTAATTAACATCTATTGATAAACATAATTTTCATTTGTTTAATTATCATTCTCTGAGTTGGGGTGATTGTACTCTTACCATCATTCATGCTTCATACAATCTTATAATTCATTCAGAATAAATCGTCACTTATTTAGAAGTGGATTTAGAATCCATGTATTACATTGATTAGAAGTATCGTAAAGCCCTATAATGTCAGTACCTAACACCACAATCATAGTTAAAATCCTGGCTCACAGAAATCTCGAAATACGAAATTTATAATAAGATAATGAAACAACACTCATACTTGAGTGGCTTAGCTCCCTTATTTAAACCAGTGGATTATTTTTGAAACAAAATAGTTCTTTTCAATTGGTGGTGTCCCACGCATACTCCTGCAAAGTTAGCCCATAACGTCCTATGCCGTTCATTCACTTATCAAAAAAATGTTAGTAGGAATTTTCTCAACACTCAAACTTTAGATCCTCAACTCGACCATTAAGCCAGAGATTATAAATATATGAACTATAATGACTTTAAAGTAAAGATATTACTTTATCCTTTGGCATTTAAACGACTCGTATAACAAAATAAATCAGAGATGATATTTTTTTCCCTTTAGATCCGTTCAACTAAAATCACATGTTACGCACATGCGTCATATAAATTTTATCAACTGTTTTTTTGTTAGTTATACCCAAACCACACATCAAGTGCATTTGCAAAATTTGGATGCCCTGACACGTTATCAAACTTAAGGCAAGTCGAAACGTTTTACCAGAAATTTTAATGACAATGTTTATTAGATCCATTCAAGCCAAGACAATGTATTACAGGGATTGGGCATCAATCGTTATCAAATCCAAAAGATATAATTCATAACTAAAATGAGGTACCAAATTCACGCACTTCAATCAAAGGAATTTTTCGGCATCAAGTCTAGATATGACTTAGATGGAAGGACATCAATCCATCAATACATATGGAAATATTGTAAAGCATTATTAACAACTAACCAATCACAACGATCTAGTCACAACAGTGGACAAGTAATTTAAATTTAATTTATACCTATCAACTACCCCCTGTGAGTAACACCTACACACATGAAATAGAAAAATGCTACAAATCTAATCAACAAATTATGATAAGAAGTTAACATTAATTTTCTTAAAATGTATTGTTGCACACAACTTTAGAGACCAAATAACATTCAGTTCTCTCCTCATTTACTTATTATGTGTATCAATTGACCATTAGGTTTTTATTAGTTCATGACAGTCAGACTAGAAACATAACTCTTCCTTAATACATATGAACTTAGGACGTGAGGTTGTGTACTAGTTAGGTGCATACATTCTAGGTGTAACAAAGTTTCTTTATGTGCAATCCTCATGTACGTAACACTTATAGTCTTGTGGTAATCACACTGTGTCAATACACTCTACCTTATCACATGATTACAATTTTGTACGAGTTACTTTTTAAACGTGCATATATCCATTGTTGATGTTGTTCCTAACTCATACCTGCTTTCTCATAGTAATGATTCCTTCTTTCTACATATTACAATACGCATGTCAATAGTTATTTTTAAGATTTAACAGGGTTCCTCTTTTAACAAAACTACTTTGGTTTGACAAAAATGGACATTCCTAGGCTTCCATGAAGTTATTGCGATCTACGCATTTCACTTGTTAGCATAACTCTTCATGTCCTGATTATTAACTGGGGAATTTATTTCTTAACAAAAATAAATGCAGTTGAAGAAATATTTCTTGATTATATAGCTAGTCCGAGTCAATAAGACTAATTTTCCTTTTATCAATAGGTGGTCCAACTATAGTTTATTCACCACATAGTTCCCTAATCGATCATTATATCAATCCATTTCTACTTATACTACACATAGTATATACTAGAGAAGGTTTATAGATTTAAATTGAATATTCAAATCAGATTGATATATTCAATGTCCAAAATAAATCGATCTAACCTTCCAATGCAGACTTATCATTCTTCTACAAACAAAGTCATTCATTATATGTTTGCAATGTAGCCCTAAACTAGCAAGTTTCTTGTCAAGGAGGCTTACCATTATTACGCAAAAAGAAGTGTTATTCCTTAACATTTAAGTAGACACTCTTTTGTCAATAAAACATTAAAGTTACTTTAAATTTGCACCACAAATCCTATTTGATCAATGTTTGAGGTATATTAGTAACAACATTTTTTTTTCTCTTCCGACTCACTTGATAAACACAACCAACCTTCAACGTGGCACAATTCCCCTTTAGTAGGATACCTTGAACTCTTGTTAAATAACATCCTTATCAGATTAATAAAGAATTATTGCCTTTCACTAATTCAATAAAATAAAATAAAAACAAATAAACGTTATGAATACTTTAGTAGTCGATAACAATTTTATCGTAATCATTTGTGCATCAATCAATTTTTCTAAGGCCCTCTTTCATACCTTTTTTTTGTTGAGTCTCTACTCAAACCATGAAAGTACTCATTCATTTGTCATGTCTAGGTTGTCCATCGAGGTTGAGAAAAATCTCCATCTACTGATTGAAAGGGCTTTGAATTCATCAATGCCTTTTCTCTATCATTAATTTTTGGTTAGTTTATTTTTATAAGTATAACATCAAGGAAACAAGAAACTAGTGAAATTTTTTTACTATATGCTCGGCCCATGTAGGTCCAAGTGCTTCAACCTGGCTTTGATACCACCTATAACATACCCCTCATATCTTAATGCTTCTAAGTGTGAAAAAGGGTAAATGTTTTGTTCTGCTGTTACTACAAAATGAGCCAATCCTGTTAGCCGCAGATTTTACACGGTATTTCATATAAAATATGTCCAATACAACTGATAATGTCAAACCACGTGCATTGTAAAACAATCAGTCGAGAACTTTTTTTAATGCAATTTCCCTAAGATATTATTCATAACCAAAAGCATCTCATCATTATAGTGCCCTGAAATTGTCTTAAAAAATTAAGATAACAATAACATTTTTTATCAACCTTTGCACTACTACAACCATTTGCAAAACAGGATCATAAGTGTACCATATCTTGTTGGAATATTTATAGAGGGATTCTTCATCCTGCATGGTCTTCTAGGTGTCATAGCTCGCTTTGTTCCTACTTCAACTATTATCTTCAGCTACTAACATTGTGACTGATGTTCTTAGCAGATACTAATGATTCCATCTGAGACTTTGTTTTCTTATATGATAAGTTTTGGTTTTTGTCATTAATTCCTTCCAATCTACTAAAAAATTCCTTGATTTGGTCCATTCTCAAAAACATATGTGTCTTTATTTTTCTATATTTCCTTTGATCTTATCCAAGCTCAATTAATAGTCACCCATAACTAATTAATGATGTCGCATCTTCATAAGTTTCCACTATCACTACTCCATTAGTCGTTAATTAACCATGACTACTACTCATTAATTCTTTCAATCTGTCACATTGCTTTTTCTGCTCAAATTTGTTTCTATGATAGATTTAATCTTTTGTGGTTTATCCCTATTTTGAAGTATGCATAGATTTCCATCAATGTCTTCATCATTACAACTTATTATAATGCACAAGGTTTACCCTAATTTTTAATTGTTCTTCCTCTTTCTGTATACAAATCCAATCTATTAATTTTCTCTTTTTGATTTGTTGGCTTTCTTTTCCTGGCTTTTCTACAACAATCTTTCTCTTTATTTGCTCGAGTATTTCTTTTTTCTCTTGGTGTGTATAACACTCATTAAGGTTCCTTTTCACTTATCTCTTGTTTTTTCTTCCAATTTTTATTCGACTTTTTTATTTATTACAATTATGAGATTTATACCCAAATACGATGCATTTGTAACAAACTATATTTTTACAAAATTTTACAGTATGCCCATAAATGATAGACTTCTAATAATTAATGGTTCTGACTTTGTTGATTGCAGAATTATTCTTGTCAAACACATCACAATTCATTACCTTATGTCCAATTTTATTACAAGAAAAATAATAACCAGGAAAAGTTTTGTACTGAAGTGGGTACAGTCTCCTTGGTGGCGCAATATTTTTAATACCTTGTCCCTTGGGTGTTCTTTTGACTAAAAATTTTAAAGCTACTTCCATGGTTCTGAAATTTTTCTTCATTTTCTTATTTTAGGAGGGGTCATTTTGCTTTCTTGCTTATTACAACATTGTAAACTAAAATAGATTTTTCAAATGGTGAGCTATGTTTGCAAAAAAATTATTCCAATGCTTCTACATTTTTTCAAAAATTATATTTTTTCCTTAGTTGTGTTTGTAGTCTTTTAGTCTCTTGTTCCTTTTCTAGTAGCTACATCTTTTATTCATTAATTATTTTTGCATCCTCCAGGATTTTCACCTTCGGGGAGATGATATAAAGCTCACTTATTTCACAATATTCATCTATAACTTGAATCTTTATTGCCAAATATTTCTTGAATTCTTTTATTTGACAGTTAAAAGTTTCCTTAACTTCTTCTACTCCATTCCTTAAATTGTTAGTCTTTTATTTTTCTTTCTGGAGTTGACCTTTTAGGGATATAATTGCTTCCTCTAATTTTACAACTCTTTCTTTTCTCTCTTTCTTCATGAATTTTATTTATTTAGATATATTTTTATTTTCTACTACTAATTTTTTATATTAATCCTCTAATAAAACAATCTTGAGTTTCTTAGTTTGACTAGTTTCATCACACTCTTGTATTTGGCTGGTGAAGTATGGTTCCATTCTCTTTATCTATTCTTATTTATTTTTTAGGGTTTCCATGAATTCAGTTGTAATACATTTATTTTCTTACATAGTTTTCCTTTAAGTGTGAATGACACATGTTGTGTATTTTAAAGAGAGATTGTCCATGCTTCCATTTTAAAGATATTTAGGTGCTTTATCTTGATAAGTTATTTCCTTTCCACCCATGTATGCATAGGGATATACCTTTCAGTTAATTAGACTAATTTTAAAGGAACCTTCTCTTCTTCCAATTATTGGAATTCTTATTTATACTGAGAGGGGAGGGTGAATCGGTATAAAGTGTAGATTATACAATTTTTCACTAATTAAATTGCAATCCAATTTTTGTTTCAGTAAAAACAATAAAAGACACAAATTCACAAAGAATTTGATATATATAATTTATTTATTACATATAAATATGGGAGACACCAATCTCCAAGATGTGAGCACCAAGTCAGTCAGACACAAGTCTAATTGGCACACCAATCCCATATGAAATCACCAAGTTGTTGATTATAGGTACAACCAAATTGGTGACTACAATCTCATATCCTTGTTCTTCAGCACCAACTAGAAGGAAGCTTCAACTTCCTATACTTTCCCCTTCCTACCACCCTGAAATATGTTGAAATAGAATTGTGACTTATGCGATCTATGATCTGTGCCTTCTGCAATCAACAATATCAACAATATGCAACATTTACGATATGTGATCTATGCCTTGTGAAGTCTACAATATCAACAATATGTAACATCTGTGATCTTATCTGTTACCTCAATCTTTAATTAATTATCTTAATTTTTTATTATAGTTGCATATCTTCTATGCAACATGACGAGGAATATAGTGAACATTAGATTGACACACTCATATTTGGGCATAAAGTGTGCTCAACTTTAAACCCCAAAATATTAATCTTTGCACTTTTCAAACCTCCATTCTTACTTGGATGTATACCAAAATGGAAAAATCATCTACTTTACTTATATGGGTGTCAGATCACTTCATGGTTCAACTCAAAAAATTTAGTGTGTTAGGTTGAATAACATTATTGACAAATTTAAAGGCTAACATATATAAATGATATTTTTTTTGGGTTAACACAATATTTTGACAACAATGAAAACTATATTATAACAATTTCAAGTGTCTTATTGACCCACTTTTCCACTTTCTATGAGGGTGCAAATTGCTTAGGTGGTCGTGCTTCAATTTTTTCAACATTAAATATTCCAATCATCTCAATCACATCATCCAATTGAACCTATTATTCTGGTGAAGTGGCAGGAACTTATTTATCAGGGGGATATGGTACTACATAATGAGATTCCAAATATTGATCTACAGTAGAGATCTACCTTTTAAGATGTGGAATATTGTTGCCAAATTCATGAAATTGCTTTAGTATTTGCAATACATGGCTTACTACAATCAATTAGAGATCAATCTCTAAAATACTTGATGGATTTGACATACAAATATTACAATGAAAATATTTGCAATATAATCTTACAATATTCACAAAAGAGTCTGACAATACAGTTTTAATATTAAAGGGCTCCAAAAAACCAACAACATTTAGGAAAAGTAACATGTACTAGATATTGTAAAGAATTTAATGTAGACATAAAATTTTGGGAACAATATGCATCTCTTGCAAAGAATAAATTTTAGTACCACTCAATATTATATATCCCATCAAACATGTATATATATGCTCTTGCAAAAAATATGGCATGTCGAACTAGTCACACGTATTTATTCTCTTCACGTCAATATTGATATCTTGTATATATTCTCTTCATGTCAATACCATTCGATACCAATCACATTTATATATGTTATTCACATTGATACCATCATATGTACATTCTCTTCACATAGATATTATCATAGGTTATTGTCTTACAATTAGGGTTTATGCACCAAGTTCATGTTTATCCCCAGTCTCAAGTTTGGTACATTGGTGTGTGTGTGTGTGTGTGTGTGTGTGTGTGTGTGTGTGTGTGTGAGAGAGAGAGAGAGAGAGAGAGAGAGAGAGAGAGAGAGAGAGAGAGAGAGATTGTTTTGATTTCATATTAATCTGTATAGGGCTCATCATTTTGTACGTTATTTTACCCAATGTTGGAGGCATGTCCACACTTCCTTGGCCATCAATATGCATTGAATTGGTATCTAGTAGATCTGATGTAACATCATCACTGTTCACTTTTTGTGCAAATTCATATGTATCCATATGCTCATTGTTTAAAACTACCACTTTAGCACACACATCACAGCATTTATGTTCATGAGTAACATCTCTACAATTGTCCTTCACCTCAGGTACATCGACAACTTCATTTGTTTCCTCAGTGATGTGATCTGTCATTTCCAACCCTTGAAATTTTAAGCAGTTTTACGGAAAACCAAAATTAATTCATATAAGCTAAATAGAAATAAGAGAGTAAAAATAGAAAGGATCGACTCATGCCAATATTGGATTTCAAATTAGTTTGTAGAGAAACTAGGAAATTATTGTGCCTTTAAATTATGAACATATAGAAAATGATATCAAATAAGTTTCGAGACTCTATATGCAAAGCAATATGGTATCGAAGTTCCATAAATTGAATGGTTTGGTACTTTACAAAAGTTGATCACAAGATTAAAATTCACTAAAAGGACAGATGGCTAGGTGTTTCTCTTTCAAAGATAGCCCTAATAACCTTTGTGACTTTACAATTATCATTAGAGGAATTTTGGGGTCTAAAATGGGCCTCCTAAGGAAAATAATAAAATAATAGTGAAAATAATAAAATAATGGTTAAAATAATAAAATAATATTAA